>CM042384.1:24656333-24688833 GCA_023634145.1 Thymallus thymallus | reverse complement strand
TGTATACAGGAGTTACAGACTTGTTTCTCTCTCCATAAAACCTTATCCATAAATGGTTCATGTATCACAGAAGGAGAAGCCTGAGGTTTCCTCTGTATCTCCCTATCTGAATGGCTAGCTGTCCAGCCGAGTTCCTCTGTATCTCCCTATCTGAATGGCTAGCTGTCCAGCCAAGTTCCTCTGTATCTCCCTATCTGAATGGCTAGCTGTCCAGACGATTTCCTCTGTATCTCCCTATCTGAATGGCTAGCTGTCCAGCCAAGTTCCTCTGTATCTCCCTATCTGAATGGCTAGTTGTCCAGCCGAGTTATACACTGAACCAGTGCTGTGCTGCCCCTGGCTAGCTAGTGTGGTGCTGTGGTGTCCTCATATCGACCAGCCTGTCAGGTTAAAAGTTACTTAGTATTGGGGGATCATGATTCCTAGCATTTTATTCCAACCGGCCTTGAAATCATTGTTGTCTTCTCATGATGTTTCTCTTCTCTGTTTAATCTTTCAGTCAACAAGACCCTGTTGAGGGGAGGAGGAGGTGAGTCATTCTGTCGCTCTTTAATCTTTTATTTCTGTTCCCTTGTTCCTGGAGAGAAAGTGTGTTAGATGGTTTTAACTATGCTTTGTGGAAAGTAAAAATGTTTGGGGGGTACAATCGTTACTTTGTAGGCGACTACAACTGTTTGCATACAGATCGCCAAAAATGACTACTTTCTTCAACTAGTTGCATGCAGATCCCCAAAATGTTTTAATGCAGATCTAACGAATGGCTGCTTTTCAGAAACGATTGGATTGGTCTGCCTTCAACTAATGGCAGGGCTGTATCTGGAACTGCATGTTGAAGATATAAATAGAATGAATAGAACACAATCTCCTATCCTATTCCAATCTATCTGACAGTCATATTTTATCTACACAATACATTTCTATCGGAACATTCTGTAAATATCCATTCTCCGGAATGTCTATTGCCCCAGGTGTACATTATCAAGTCTAACCAATTATATTTTGTGCAGAGAAGTATAACTAAGTTGTGATGCTCAACTACTGTATGACTCTTTCAACATGCCACTGAAAAGGTTGAAAACTGCATTTAATTTTAATGATACCTGAAAATACTGCAGAGAAATTCAAAGCCATTTGCAAACATTGCAAACAGCAAGTTGGATGCTTAGCAGAAACAACTTTGAACCTCTTTGTCCATCTGGGGGCAAGTGTTCTTGTTTCAAACACACAGTATACCATCTTTAATGGGATAGTTTACTCAGAATACAAACAAACATGACTTTCAACTTACCTTGGTTGTAGTTGATTCAAGAAGGCAGTTTTTATATTTAGTTTCCTTTCGACACTTAATAGCCATATTTTGTTAGCGTTAGCATTCTCAGTAACACATAACATTAAACTGTTCTTGTGCCTGTGTAATAAAACTGTAATTACTTTTGGAGCAACATTTTATTACCATGTTGTTACATAATACTTTGGTAATTGCGTTTGAATTGCATAGCAATTAACTGAGTGTTCATAAGCACTGTACACAAGAGGAATTGTGAAATGTTCCTTATTCCACTTCTGTAGTAACTCCATCATTATACAACTATAAATACATTTCCAAAGTCCTATGTAACAATGTTGCTATTGTAATAACCATAAAGTTACTACACATGTATAAGAACTGGATGTCAAGATTTATTGTATTACCTTATGTCACTCATTAGGAAAATATATGTGTTAGTCATTTTGAAGCTGCAAAAATGGTCTACTCTAATGTTGAGGTGATTCCATGTTCCTCGTGTATTTAATTCTAAGCTATAGGCTATATTAAGATTCATATCAAAGAGCCCTCAAAACAATGTGCTGATGATCATATATTTAGACTGATTTAACTAAATGTTGTAGTTTTTGGTTCTTCATCAAATATTTGGCAGCCATTAAAAAAATATATACTTTTGTTTTTCAAATGACTTGCATGTATTCAAATACCTTCAAATGTTATTTGTTTTTCTGAGACCTTTATTTGATTATCAAAGAAAATATTTGCCATCTAGTTGAAACTCTATAAAAACGATATTCGAAAAAGTTGGTATTTTACCATAAACTACAAATACAAATATTTTCTGCCCAGGTGAGTGTCTGTCTATGTGATCTTTCTCTCTGTCTTCATAAGTGTGACAGAGAGCAAATGGTTTTGCAGGTTTGTGTAGTGTGTGTTGTTTGTGTGTGTGTGTGTGTGTGTGGTGGGTTTGTGTGTGGTGTGTGTTTGCATTCTGCTTCCTGGTTAGTATGTTATGTGAGACTGCAGGTGAGAAGTCAATAGTATATAATTTATGACTATGGAGTGCTGTGTATATAAACAGTCATTTCTCAGTCTGTTGTTGAGTCAGTGCTTTGCCGCCTGTGTGTGTGTGTGTGTGTGTGAGTGTGGTGTTGAGAGACTGGAGCTAATCGATACTAGTGATAAATCTGTACTACTGGTGCCCAGTCACTCAGACCGCCCCCGCCCCCCACCCCACATTTACAGTACGCCTCCTGTAT
Source organism: Thymallus thymallus (assembly GCA_023634145.1). NCBI lineage: Eukaryota > Metazoa > Chordata > Actinopteri > Salmoniformes > Salmonidae > Thymallus > Thymallus thymallus. The sequence continues at coordinate 24,686,307 of CM042384.1, read as the reverse complement.
TTTTCCTTCTTGACAAACACAACCAGCCTCCCGACAAGGCTGATGTAACTGTTTATAACCAAACTCCACCAACTAATTTTTGTTTTTGTTAAGAACCCAGCAGGTCTAGCTGTGTTTAGTCTCTCCCAGGCAGGCTCCTCCTGCCGCTGTGTCTCCATGGCGATGTCTCAGGTGGCTACGCAGGGCACTAATTTCAGTTTCTGCCTGTTTGGAACTGAAAGCAAAGTGCTGTGAAATGTAATGAGGGACCACAGATGGAAATTAGCGATATGTAGCAATACATAGAGAATGTTCTGCATGATCCCTGACTGTTGAGTCAACAAATACATAAATCAAGATGTCATATTCAGAAGCAAACCCAAAATTAATGTAGAACTGACAATCTCTAAGGAGGATTATACCAGCAGATATCTGTTTCCATTCTCAGCTTCTCTCATTGTGTATCAGATTGAGATTCTCATTTGCCCACCGAGGACATGTTATTTATCCCATTCTCTCTATCACTGGCAATCTCTCTCTCTCTCTCTCTCTCTCTCTCTCTCTCTCTCTCTCTCTCTCTCTCTCTCGCTCTCTCTCTCTTTCTCCCTTCCCCCCTCTCTCTCTGTCTCTCTCTGTCTCTCTCCCTCCCTCCACTCATCTCTGTCTTTCCCTTGATCAATCTCCCTCCCTCTCTCTCCTCCCCCCCTCTCTCTCTCCTCTGAGGTTCGTTAAGGCAAAGTAAAGGTAGGTGCTAATTAGGCAGGTACAGACTGGTCAGGCCTCTAAAGAGAGAGAGGGGGGGACGAGAGGGGGGTAGAGAGGAGGGTAGAGAGGAGGGTAGAGAGGAGGTAGAGAGAGGGGTAGAGGGGGGTAGAGAGAGGGGTAGAGAGAGGTAGAGAGAGGGTTAGAGAGAGGGGTAGAGGGGGGTAGAGAGAGGGGTAGAGAGGGGGGTAGAGAGAGGTAGAGAGAGAGGTAGAGAGAGAGGTAGAGAGGAGGTAGAGAGGGAGGTAGAGAGGAGGTAGAGAGGGGTAGAGAAGAGGTAGAGAGGGGTAGAGAGGAGGTAGAGAGGGGTAGAGAGGAGGTAGAGAGGGGTAGAGAGGGAGGTAGAGAGGGAGGTAGAGAGGAGGTAGAGAGGGGTAGAGAGGGAGGTAGAGAGGAGGTAGAGAGAGAGGTAGAGAGAGGGTTAGAGAGGGGGGTAGAGAGGAGGTAGAGAGGAGGTAGAGAAGAGGAAGAGAGGGAGGTAGAGAGAGAGGTAGAGAGGAGATAGAGAGGGGGGTAGAGAGGGAGGTAGAGGGGTAGAGAGGAGGTAGAGAGGAGGTAGAGAGGGAGATAGAGAGGGGGGTTAGAGAGGGGGGTAGAGGGGTAGAGAGGAGGTAGAGAGGAGGTAGAGAGAGAGGTAGAGAGGAGATAGAGAGGGGGGTAGAGAGGGAGGTAGAGGGGTAGAGAGGAGGTAGAGAGGAGGTAGAGAGGCGGTAGAGAGGAGGAAGAGAGGGGTAGAGAGGAGGTAGAGAGGAGGAAGAGAGGGAGGTAGAGGGAGATAGAGATGTAGGGAGGGGGAGACAGATAAACAAGGGGAAACGTTTGAAAGAGTGATGGAGGGACATAAAGACAGTGAGCAGGAGCTCAGTTGGTGATGAAGTTTATAGATTATGATTTGAAGAGAGAAGGGAAATGCTTTGTCATGCGTACATCACATTGACAATAGGCCAGTGTGGAGGTAGAGAGAGGGGTAGAGAGGGAGGTAGAGAGAGGGGTAGAGGGGGGTAGAGAGAGGGGTAGAGGGGGGTAGAGAGAGGTAGAGAGAGGGTTAGAGAGAGGGGTAGAGAGGGGTAGAGAGAGGGGTAGAGAGAGGTAGAGAGAGAGGTAGAGAGAGAGGTAGAGAGAGGTAGAGAGAGGGTTAGAGAGAGGGGTAGAGAGGGGTAGAGAGAGGGGTAGAGAGAGGTAGAGAGAGGGGTAGAGAGGGAGGTAGAGAGAGAGGTAGAGAGGAGATAGAGAGGGGGGTAGAGAGGGAGGTAGAGGGGTAGAGAGGAGGTAGAGAGGAGGTAGAGAGGAGGTAGAGAGGGAGATAGAGAGGAGATAGAGAGGGGGGTTAGAGAGGGGGGTAGAGGGGTAGAGAGGAGGTAGAGAGGAGGTAGAGAGAGAGGTAAAGAGGAGATAGAGAGGGGGGTAGAGAGGGAGGTAGAGGGGTAGAGAGGAGGTAGAGAGGAGGTAGAGAGGCGGTAGAGAGGAGGAAGAGAGGGGTAGAGAGGAGGTAGAGAGGAGGAAGAGAGGGAGGTAGAGGGAGATAGAGATGTAGGGAGGGGGAGACAGATAAACAAGGGGAAACGTTTGAAAGAGTGATGGAGGGACATAAAGACAGTGAGCAGGAGCTCAGTTGGTGATGAAGTTTATAGATTATGATTTGAAGAGAGAAGGGAAATGCTTTGTCATGCGTACATCACATTGACAATAGGCCAGTGTGGAGGTAGAGAGAGGGGTAGAGAGGGAGGTAGAGAGAGGGGTAGAGGGGGGTAGAGAGAGGTAGAGAGAGGGTTAGAGAGAGGGGTAGAGAGGGGTAGAGAGAGGGGTAGAGAGGGGGGTAGAGAGAGGTAGAGAGAGAGGTAGAGAAAGAGGTAGAGAGAGGTAGAGAGAGGGTTAGAGAGAGGGGTAGAGAGGGGTAGAGAGAGGGGTAGAGAGAGGTAGAGAGAGGGTTAGAGAGAGGGGTAGAGAGGGGTAGAGAGAGGGGTAGAGAGGGGGTAGAGAGAGGTAGAGAGAGAGGTAGAGAGAGAGGTAGAGAGGGGTAGAGAGAGGGGTAGAGAGGGGGGTAGAGAGAGGGGTAGAGAGAGGTAGAGAGAGAGGTAGAGAGAGAGGTAGAGAGAGAGGTAGAGAGGGGTAGAGAGAGGGGTAGAGAGGGGGGTAGAGAGAGAGGTAGAGAGAGAGGTAGAGAGAGAGGTAGAGATAGAGGTAGAGAGGGGTAGAGAGAGGGGTAGAGAGGGGGGTAGAGAGAGGTAGAGAGAGAGGTAGAGAGAGAGGTAGAGAGAGAGGTAGAGAGAGAGGTAGAGAGGGGTAGAGAGAGGGGTAGAGAGGGGGGTAGAGAGAGGTAGAGAGAGAGGTAGAGAGAGAGGTAGAGAGGGGTAGAGAGAGGGGTAGAGAGGGGGGTAGAGAGGGGGGTAGAGAGGGGTAGAGAGGGAGGTAGAGAAGAGGTAGAGAGGGGTAGAGAGGGAGGTAGAGAAGAGGTAGAGAGGGGTAGAGAGGGAGGTAGAGAAGAGGTAGAGAGGGGTAGAGAGGAGGTAGAGAGGGGTAGAGACGAGGTAGAGAGGGGTAGAGAGGGAGGTAGAGAGGGAGGTAGAGAGGAGGTAGAGAGGAGGTAGAGAGGGAGGTAGAGAAGAGGTAGAGAGGGGTAGAGAGGGAGGTAGAGAAGAGGTAGAGAGGGGTAGAGAGGAGGTAGAGAGGGGTAGAGACGAGGTAGAGACGGGTAGAGAGGGAGGTAGAGAGGGAGGTAGAGAGGAGGTAGAGAGGAGGTAGAGAGGAGGTAGAGAGTGGTAGAGAGGGAGGTAGAGAGGAGATAGAGAGAGAGGTAGAGAGAGGGTTAGAGAGGGGGGTAGAGAGGGAGGTAGAGGGGTAGAGAGGGAGGTAGAGGGGTAGAGAGGAGGTAGAGAGGAGGTAGAGAGGGGTAGAGAGGAGGTAGAGAGGAGGAAGAGAGGAGGTAGAGAGGGGTAGAGAGGGAGGTAGAGGGGTAGAGAGGAGGTAGAGAGGGGTAGAGAGGGAGGTAGAGGGGTAGAGAGGAGGTAGAGATGAGGTAGAGAGGGGTAGAGAGGAGGTAGAGGCCAGTGTGGAGGTAGAGAGAGGGGTAGAGAGGGAGGTAGAGAGAGGGGTAGAGGGGGGTAGAGAGAGGTAGAGAGAGGGTTAGAGAGAGGGGTAGAGAGGGGTAGAGAGAGGGGTAGAGAGAGGGGTAGAGAGGGGGGTAGAGAGAGGTAGAGAGAGAGGTAGAGAAAGAGGTAGAGAGAGGTAGAGAGAGGGTTAGAGAGAGGGGTAGAGAGGGGTAGAGAGAGGGGTAGAGAGAGGTAGAGAGAGGGTTAGAGAGAGGGGTAGAGAGGGGTAGAGAGAGGGGTAGAGAGGGGGTAGAGAGAGGTAGAGAGAGAGGTAGAGAGAGAGGTAGAGAGGGGTAGAGAGAGGGGTAGAGAGGGGGGTAGAGAGAGGGGTAGAGAGAGGTAGAGAGAGAGGTAGAGAGAGAGGTAGAGAGAGAGGTAGAGAGGGGTAGAGAGAGGGGTAGAGAGGGGGGTAGAGAGAGAGGTAGAGAGAGAGGTAGAGAGAGAGGTAGAGATAGAGGTAGAGAGGGGTAGAGAGAGGGGTAGAGAGGGGGGTAGAGAGAGGTAGAGAGAGAGGTAGAGAGAGAGGTAGAGAGAGAGGTAGAGAGAGAGGTAGAGAGGGGTAGAGAGAGGGGTAGAGAGGGGGGTAGAGAGAGGTAGAGAGAGAGGTAGAGAGAGAGGTAGAGAGGGGTAGAGAGAGGGGTAGAGAGGGGGGTAGAGAGGGGGGTAGAGAGGGGTAGAGAGGGAGGTAGAGAAGAGGTAGAGAGGGGTAGAGAGGGAGGTAGAGAAGAGGTAGAGAGGGGTAGAGAGGGAGGTAGAGAAGAGGTAGAGAGGGGTAGAGAGGAGGTAGAGAGGGGTAGAGACGAGGTAGAGAGGGGTAGAGAGGGAGGTAGAGAGGGAGGTAGAGAGGAGGTAGAGAGGAGGTAGAGAGGGAGGTAGAGAAGAGGTAGAGAGGGGTAGAGAGGGAGGTAGAGAAGAGGTAGAGAGGGGTAGAGAGGAGGTAGAGAGGGGTAGAGACGAGGTAGAGACGGGTAGAGAGGGAGGTAGAGAGGGAGGTAGAGAGGAGGTAGAGAGGAGGTAGAGAGGAGGTAGAGAGTGGTAGAGAGGGAGGTAGAGAGGAGATAGAGAGAGAGGTAGAGAGAGGGTTAGAGAGGGGGGTAGAGAGGGAGGTAGAGGGGTAGAGAGGGAGGTAGAGGGGTAGAGAGGAGGTAGAGAGGAGGTAGAGAGGGGTAGAGAGGAGGTAGAGAGGAGGAAGAGAGGAGGTAGAGAGGGGTAGAGAGGGAGGTAGAGGGGTAGAGAGGAGGTAGAGAGGGGTAGAGAGGGAGGTAGAGGGGTAGAGAGGAGGTAGAGATGAGGTAGAGAGGGGTAGAGAGGAGGTAGAGAGGAGGAAGAGAGGGAGGTAGAGGGAGATAGAGATGTAGGGAGGGGGAGACAGATAAACAAGGGGAAACGTTTGAAAGAGTGATGGAGGGACATAAAGACAGTGAGCAGGAGCTCAGTTGGTGATGAAGTTTATAGATTATGATTTGAAGAGAGAAGGGAAATGCTTTGTCATGTGTACATCACATTGACAATAGGCCAGTGTGTTTTAACTGTGTGTCTCAGAGTGGCTAACAGGAGGCAGGCAGTGTGGGTAGCAGAGATGAGATGTACTGTGGTGTCTGTGCGTGTGCTGCAGTTGGCTTCTGGAGAATAGAATAGAATGAGATTCATGTCAAAACACCTACATGTACATAATAATGCTTCCTTAACTCAGAGTCAATTCAGAGATCTTGTTTTCTTAAGAGACTTTAGCAGATCAGCTAAAAATATGTTTTGTGCTTCTCAATGCCAGTCAGTACTCTATACAGTCTCCATATCCAGTCTCCATATCCAGTCTCCACACACAGTCTCAACATACAGTCTCCACATACAATCTCCACATACAGTTTCCATATACAGTCTCCACATACAGTCTCCATATAGCCTCCACACAGTCTATACAGTCTCTATATCCAGTCTCCATATTCAGTCTCCAAATATGTCTCCATATCCAGTCTCCAATCCAGTCTCCAAATACGTCTCTGTATTCAGCCTCCGTATCCAGTCTCCGTATCCAGTCTCCGTACCCAGTCTCCGTACCCAGTCTCCGTACCCAGTCTCCGTACCCAGTCTCCGTACACAGTCTCTGTGTACAGTCTACAGTCGTGGCCAAAAGAACACTGAAGCAGCAAACTTTGTGGAGACCAATACTTGTGTCATTCTCAAAACTTTTGGCCACGACTGTACAGCATGATATAAATCACATAGAAAATAAGTATTTAAATAATAATTCATCAAATACACGTGTATTTGAACCCAGGTCTGCCCCAACACACACACACACACTCTCACTATACTGCTGATGTTATCTTTGTGTTGGCCGGACTGTACGGTGTCCACCACCAGACCATCCTAAATGTCACCACTGCAACCAAGCTCAAATGATTGGGCCTCTCGCTAGGGGACTCTGGGAAGGCAATATGCTGGCGTTCCACCCCATTAGTTTAACAGACAGTCTCTGGACCTATCACCGGTCAGCTGGCAAGGTTATCTGCTGCAACTTAGTATTCCATATGTACAACGAGTAAGAGTGTGTGTGTGCGTTTGTCTGCGAGTGTAGTCGTTTATGTGTGTGTCTATGTGTTTGTGTGCGTGTTTGTGTGTGTGTCTCTGAATGTGTTTTGCTGAGAAGAGCAGCCTCTCAGCCAGGTAAGCATAGAGACAATTATCACCTCCTGCTCCTCTAGCTGACAGTGTTTAATTATAAGGGAAGTTGTAGGGAGATGACACCAACACTATCCTGGCAGGTCCCTGAAGCCAACACTCACGCACACCTCCCTCCTGCTCTGCTCGCACCACTCCTCCCTCCTCTCTCCTGCTCCGCTCGCACCACTCCTCACTCCTCTCTCCTGCTCCGCTCGCATCACTCCTCTCTCCTCTCTCCTGCTCCGCTCGCATCACTCCTCTCTCCTCTCTCCTGCTCCGCTCGCATCACTCCTCTCTCCTCTCTCCTGCTCCGCTCGCATCACTCCTCCCTCCTGCTCCGCTCGCATCACTCCTCTCTCCTCTCTCCTGCTCCGCTCGCACCACTCCTCCCTCCTCTCTCCTGCTCCGCTCGCACCACTCCTCCCTCCTCTCTCCTGCTCCGCTCGCACCACTCCTCCCTCCTCTCTCCTGCTCCGCTCGCACCACTCCTCCCTCCTCTCTCCTGCTCCGCTCGCATCACTCCTCTCTCCTCCCTACTGCTCCGCTCGCACCACTCCTCTCTCCTGCTCCTCCCCTGTTGTTTCTTCTAGTTTCCTCTCATTAACTCTATTCTTCTCCAACCCTCCTCTCTTTTTTCTCTTCAATCTTTTCCTCTCCTTATTCTCCTCTTTCTCTCATCGCTGTCTTTTCTTCTCTCCTGTCGCGCTCTTTACCACTCTCTTCTTTCATTTCTCACGTCTCTCTCTATTCTTTCATCTGCTCTCCTCTCTGTTCCTCTCCTCAAGAAGAACAACAAATGAAAGAAACAATATGTAGGCTAACAAGTTTCCTTCAGTGTTCTCATGAATAGGGGTTAAACTGCCTGCCCTCCAGGACACCTACAGCACCCAGTGTCACAGGAAGGCCAAGAAGATCATCAAGGACACCAACCACCCAAGACACTGCTATCATCCAGAAGGCGATGTCAGTACAGGTGCATCAGAGCTGGGACCGAGAGACAGCTTCTATCTCAAGGCCATCAAGACTGTTAAATAGTCATCGCTAGTCGGCCTCCACCCAGTACCCTACCCTGAACATTAGTCAGTGTCACTAGCCGGCTACCACCCGGTTACTCAACCCTGCACCTTAGAGACTGCTGCCCTATATACATAGTCATGGAACACTGGTTACTTTAATCATGTTTACATACTGTATTCTAGTCAAGGCCATCCTATTCAACTATTGCTGTACACATACTATTCTATCCACGTATTCTTCATATATACTATATATTCTATCCACATACTGTCCATAATGTCTATACAGGTTACAGGTTTATTTGTTATTTTTACTATTTTCTACATTGTAGAATAATAGTGAAGACATCAAAACTATGAAATAACACATATGGAATCATGTAGTAACCAAAAAAGTGTTAAACAAATCAAAATATATTTTATATTTGAAATTCTTCAAAGTAGCCACCCTTTGCCTTGATGACAGCTTTGCACACTCTTGGCAATCTCTCAACCAGCTTCATGAGGTAGTCACCTGGAATGCATTTCAATTAATAGGTGTGCCTTGTTAAAAGTAAATTTGTGGAATTTCTTTCCCTCACAAGGATATGTTCATTAGAGTTACCAGCCTCAGAAAATGCAGCCCAAATAAATGCTTCACAGAGTTCAAGTAAGAGACACCTCAACATCAACTGTTCAGAGGAGACTGAGTGAATCAGGCATTCATGGTCGAATTGCTACAAAGAAACCACTACTAAAGGACACCAATATGTCACGATCGCTATGAGACAGGACCCGAGGCGCAGAGCTGTGGTGCAAAAACATTCCTTTTAGTGAGCAAAACTCCAAAAACAACAAAAGGAGAAACAGCGACCATGACCAGGAGTGCAAAAAAGGAACACACACAGGTGGGAATACTGAACATAAATAAGCTCCCCAATTAGAGGCAATCCCGTGCAGCTGCCTCTAATTGGGGGCCAATTCCAAAAGAAACATAGAGAATTCCAGAGACCTCTCTGAACATAAATCCTTACACAAAAAGAAGTGACTTGCTTGGGCCAAGAAACACGAACAATGGACATTAGGCCGGTGGAAATCTGTCCTTTGGTCTGATGAGTCCAAATTTGAGATTTTTGTTTCCAACCGCTGTGTCTTTGTGAGATGCAGAGTAGGTGAATTTCCGCATGTGTGGTTCCCACCGTAAAGAATGGAGGAGGAGTTGTGATGGTGTGGGGGTGCTTTGCTGGTAATAATTGTCTGTGATTTATTTAGAATTCAAGGCGGACTTAACCAGCATGTCTACCACAGCATTTTGCAGCGATACGCCATCCCATCTGGTTTGCGCTTAGTGGGACTATCATTTGTTTTTCAACAGGACAATGACCCAAAACACACCTCCAGGCTGTGCAAGGGCTATTTTACCAAGAAGGAGAATGATGGAGTGCTGCATCAGATGACCTGGCCTCCACAAACACTAGATCTCAACCCAATTGAGATGGTTTCAGATGAGTTGGACTGCAGAGTGAAGGAAAAGCAACCAACAAGTGCTCAGCATATGTGGGAACACCTTCAAGACTGTTGGAAAAGCATTCCAGGTGAAGCTGGTTGAGAGAATGCCAAGAGTGTGCAAAGCTGTCATCAAGGCAAAGGGTGACTACTTTAAAGAATCTTAATATAACACTTTTTTGGTTGCTACATGATTCCATATCTGTTCACTAATAGTTCTTTACTATATATCTTCACTAATATTCTACAATGTAGAAAATTGTAAAAAAAATTAAGAAAAACCCTTGAATGAGTAGGTGTGTCCTAACTTCGTTTAGGTGTTCTAAACTTTTGACTAGGACTGTATATTTATATTCCGGACATTGACATTGCTCGTCTTAATATTTCTTAATTCCATTATTTAACGTTTTAGATTTGTGTGTATCTTGGTGTTGTCTTTGTATGGCTGTGAGAGATATTGTCTTTGTATCTTGGTGCTGTCTTTCTATAGCTGTGAGAGATATTGTGTTTGTATCTTGGTGTTGTCTTTGTACTGTATCTTGGTGTTGTTTTTGTATGGTTGTGAGAGATACTGTCTTTGTATCTTGGTGGTGTCTTTGTATGGCTGTGAGAGATAATGTCTTTGTATCTTGGTGTTGTCTTTGTATAGCTGTGAGAGATAATGTCTTTGTATCTTGGTGTTGTCTTTGTATGGCTGTGAGAGAAAATGTCTTTGTATCTTGGTGTTGTCTTTGTATGGCTGTGAGAGATAATGTCTTTGTATCTTGGTGTTGTCTTTGTATCGTCAAATCGTCTCTGTAAGTCTGTGAGTTGAAACAGTCATGTCTGTACTCTGTAGTCTGATAAATGCCGGTTTGTGACCAGTGGCAGGTGTTTGGAGTTGTCTGGTATATAAGCCAGGATCATAGACACTGCATGTTTCATACACCCCCACAAAACCTTAGACCGGAGATTGTGACACACAAACACACTACACACACCACAAACACACACACACCACAGACACACACCACAAACACACACACCACAGACACACACCACAAACACACACACTACAGACAAACCACAAACACTCACATCACATAACTCTCTTGTCAAATACAGGGTCAAACATCAGGAACTAGAAATTAAAATCGACCTTGCTTTGATCTTCTTCCATCTCCCATCTCTCTCATTCTCTATCCTTATCTGACTGTATCCCTTCCTTCCATCAAACTATTTATACATCTATGGCTCTCTCCCTCCCTCTCCCATCTCTCCTCCATCCCTCCCTCTCTCCTTTCTCCTCTCTTCGTCTTGTTATAACACTTATTCTCTATTTCAGAGTGTGTGAGCGTCGGTCGGTGGGGGTGACTAGCTGTCTGGTGCATGTCACCTCCAGTTCTATTCACACAGCAGCACTGTAACTAAATGCTACTTCCCTATCCCCTCTGGAAACCTAGTCAGTGTGTGTGTGTGTGTATGTGTGTGTGTATGTGTGTGTGTGTGTGTGTGTGTGTGTGTGTGTGTGTGTGTGTGTGTGTGTGTGTGTGTGTGTGTGTGTGTGTCTTTCTTTCTCAGACAGTCAGTCAGTCAGCCATCACACCTTCACAGTCACAGGGCGATAATGTATGACACACTGGCAGTGCAGGGCGATAATAAATGATGAATGATGAACTCACACACACCCCACAGTCCCAGTCCCGTATGGAGCAGAGTTGTTAGAGTTGTAATGATGGGTGCTGTGCACTAATGATTGTTAGTTCAGTGATCATGGGAAGGAGATTCGAAATCGGCTCCCAAATCAAATAATAATTTCCCTCGATTTAGATAACGTCAACTGACATGGCTCATCAGTAGTGAAGGGTGCCACAGCGGGAGCTGGTGTGTGTATGCATGTGAATTATATCTCTCACATTAGCAATTAACAATTGTCAATTCACTTCACACCTCATTTACACATTTTTTGTTGACAGTTTAAACAAATTGTACAAATATTCTCTTTTCACTTCTCTCTCTCCTCAGTGGAGGGTGCGATCCACCACACGGCCGGCCCCCTCCTGAGGACCGAATGTGCTGAACTGCGAGGGTGTGAGACAGGAGAGGCTAAGTTCACGGGGGGGCTACGGCCTGCCTACCAAGTGTGAGTCCATGAGGAGATGATATCACAGCTATACATCTCTATCACACAGGGTGGTCTTATAAAATACTAGATTGTAGGCTATATGGCCTATAACACACAGAGTGAATTATAACACCACTATCCCTTTATCCATCTTTCCAACCAACAAAGATAATTGAAAAAGGTTGTATCACACAGAGTGAATTATAACACCACCATCCCTTTGGCCATCTTTCTATCCAACAAAGATAATTGATACAGGTTATATCCCACAGAGTGAATTATAACATAATATTCACTGCATATAGTATTAAACGGTGGGTGCCTTCAGAAAGTATTCATGCACCTTGACTTATTCCACATTTTGTTTTTAAAGTCTGAATTTAATATGGATTCAATTTTTTAAAAAATGTATCACCCATCACACACAATACCCCATAATTACAAAGTGAAAACATGTTTTTAGAAATGTTTTCAAATGTATTGAAACAAAATATCTCATTTAAATAAGTATTCACACCCCTAAGTCAATACTTTGTAGAAGCACCTTTGGCGGTGATTACAGCTGTGAGTCTTTCTGGGTAAGTCTCTTAAGAGCTTTCCACACCTAGTTTGTGCAACATTTGCCCATCATTCTTTTCTAAATACTTAAATTGGTTGTTGATCATTGCTAGACAGACATCTTCAAGTCTTGTCATAGATTTTCAAGCAGATTTAAGTCAAAACTGTAACTTGGCAACTCAGGAACATTCCCTGTCTTCTTGGTGAGCAACTCCAGTGTACATTTGGCCTTGTGTTTTAGGTTATTGTCCTGCTAAAAGGTGAATCATCTCCCAGTGTTTAGTGGAAAGCAGACTGAACCAGGTTTTCCTCTAGGATTTTGCCTGTGCTTAGTTTCGTTCTGTTTCTTTTTTATCCTGAAAAACTCCCCAGTCCTTAACATGATGCAGCCACCACTATGCTTGAGAATATGGAGAGTGGTACTCAGTAATGTGTTGTATTGTATTTGCCCCGAACATAACACTTTCTATTCATGACAAAAAGCGAATTGCTTTGCCACATTTTCCTAGTATTACTTTAGTGCCTTTTTGCAAACATTATGCATGTTTTTTCTGAATATTTTATTCTGTACAGGCTTCCTTCGTTTCCTTCTGTCAATTAGGTTAGTATTGTGGAGTAACTACAATGTTGTTGATCCATCCTCAGTTTTCTCCTATCACAGCCATTAAACTCTAACTGGGTGTATTGATACACCATCCAATGTGTAATTAATAACTTTACCATGATCAATGGGATATTCAATATATGTTTTTTTTTTGTTTTTTTTAACCAATCTACAAATAGGTGCCCTTCTTTGCGAGGCATTGGAAAACCTGGTCTTTATGGTTGAATCTGTGTTTGAAATTCACTGCTCGACTGAGGAACCTTACAGATAATTGTATGTGTGGAGTAAAGAGATGAGGTAGTCATTAAAAAATCATGTTAAACACTATTATTGCACACATTGAGTTATTGAGTCCATGCAACTTATCATGTGACTTGTTTAGCACATTTTTACTCCTGAACTTATTTAGGCATGCCATAACAAAGGGGTTGAATACTTATTGACTCAAGACATTTTAGCTTTTCATTTTTTATTAATTTAAAAAACATAATTCTACTTTGGCATTATGGGGTGCCCTTCTTTGCGAGGCATTGGAAAACCTCAAATTTCTACACAATAGTGTGTAGGCCAGTGACAAAAAATCTCAATTTTATCCATATTAAATTCAGGCTGTAACACAATAACATTTGGAAAAAGTCAAGGGGTGTGAATACCTTCTGAAGTCACTGTACATCCCTAGCCTCCATCTCTCCTTCCTCTCTCCTTCCTCTCTCCTCCATCTCTCCTCCATCTCTCCTTCCTCTCTCCTCCATCTCTCCTTCCTCTCTCCTTCCTCTCTCCGCCATCTCTCCTCCATCTCTCCTTCTACTCTCCTCCATCTCTCCTTCCTTCCTCTCTCCTTCCTCTCTCCATCATCTCTCTTCCATCTCTCCATCCTCTCTCCTCCATCTCTCCTTCATCTTTCCTCCATCTCTCCTTCCTCTCTCCCCCATCTCTCCTTCCTCCCCCTCTTTGCTCCCTCTCCCTCTCCGCTCCCTCCTCCTCTCCCCTCCCTCCCCCTCTCCGCTCCCTCCTCCTCTCCCCTCCCTCCCCCTCTCCGCTCCCTCCTCCTCTCCCCTCCCTCCCCCTCTCTGCTCCCTCCCCCTCTCTCCTCCTTCCCCTTCTCTGCTCCCTCCCCCTCTCCGCTCCCTCCCCCTCTCCCCTCCCTCCCCCTCTCTGCTCCCTCCCCCTCTCTCCTCCTTCCCCTTCTCTGCTCCCTCCCCTTCTCTCTGCTCCCTCCTCCTCTCTCCCCCCTCCCCCCTCTGCCCTCTCCCCCTCTCTCCTCCCTCCCTTCCTCCCCTCTCCTGGTGTGGATTTAGTAATTATGTGGTTGGTCTGAATGTGTTTACAAATTCATACACTCTTTAATGTATTCACGTAGCTGTGATGCCCCCCCCCTTATGTGTGTGTGTGTCTTTGTGTGTGTGTGTGTGTGTGTGTGTGTGTGTGTGTGTGTGTGTGTGTGTGTGTGTGTGTGGTGGTCCTTGGTTGGTTGGATGTGTGTATGCGTGTGTGTGAGTGTTAAAAGCATGGTGGTAGAATGTTTGATACCAGCTCACAGTGGGAGAAAGAGTACAGGAGAAGACCAATAGACGGAGAAGACGGAGAGAGGAGAAAGAGAGGGAATAGATGAGAGGAGGGTGGGAGGAAGGAGTGAGTGAAAACAGAGGGTAGGAGGGTTGATGACTGTAGGGAATTAGAATGAGATGAGCCTTGTTTTCTCACTATATCAGTGTGTGTTTCTGTGTGTGTGTCTGTGTGTGCTTACATGCATGTTTGTGTCTGCATTTGTGTGTTTGAGCGTGTGTTTGCATGTTTGTGTGTGATGGTGTGAGTTTATGTGTCTGGTTGTGACTACACTCTTAGACATAAAGGGTTCTTCGGCTGTCCCCATAGGAGAACCCTTTGAAGAACCTTTTTTGGTTCCAGGCAGAACTATTTTGGGTTCCATGTAGAACCCTCTGTGTAAAGAACTCAAAAAGGTTCTGCTTGGAACAAAAAAGGTTCTGCCTGGAACCAAAAAGGGTTCTTCAAAGGGTTCTCCTATGGAGACAGCCGAAGAACCCTTTTAGGTTATAGATAGCACCTATACTTCTAAGAGTGTAGGACAATGTCTCAGCCTGTCAATCATTCTCCCCCAGAGAGACTATTAACAGCTCAGTCTCCCCCAGAGAGACTATCAACAGCTCAGTCTCCCCCTAGAGTGACTATCAACAGCTCAGTCTCCCCCTAGAGAGACTATCAACAGCTCAGTCTTCCCCAGAGATACTATCAACAGCTCAGTTCTACTTAATTCTCCCCCCAGAGAGACTATCTGTGTGATATCAGACTGATCAGACACTATCACTGATCACAGGCCTGTTTAAACACAATTAGACACAGTAAGCCTGCATCCCAAATTGCATCCTATTCACATAAGGCCCTGGTCAAAAGTAGTGCACTATATAGGGGATAGGGTGCCATTTGGGACGCAGTGAGAGTCAGTGTCCCTGTGGTACAGGCCTGCTGGGGCGTCTCACAGTGTAGTGCACCCAGCCTACAGAGCACAGCATGATCAACCAACAGGGAGATACAGTACTTAACACAGCCATCCATTAACTAACAGCCCCTAACAGTTTAAATGCTTCAGACTGTTAACCACCATTAACTGGAGCTGGATTCAATGGTGTCCAGACACCAGTGTAGAAGCTCTGCAAGAATTATAAAGAAAAATTGAAGGGGAGAGAGAGAAAGGGGCAAAGAGAAATTGAGAGAGAGGGAGGGAGGGAGAGAGAGAGAGAGAGAGAGAGAGAGAGAGAGAGAGAGAGAGAGAGAGAGAGAGAGAGAGAGAGAGAGAGAGAGAGAGAGAGAGAGAGAGAGAGAGAGAGAGAGAGAGAGAGAGCGAGAGAGAGAAAAAAATAATCTGGTAGAATGACGTAAGAGAGCCAGGCAGAGTATGTGTGTGTGTTAATGTGTGTGTTTGTTGTTGTTAGAGTAGGGAATCTTTGGCAGTTAGACCAGACAACCACAGCCCCAGAGCCCACCTGTGTACCGATACTGCAGTGTTACCGTGTCAAAACCACAGAGAGTCAGCAACGCACACCAGGGAGGGAGAGAGTAAAAGAGAAGGAGAGGGAGAAAACGTGCTAGAAGGAGAGAGGGGAGGGAGAAAGAGGGGGAGGGATTGTTTCGTCACCACTGCCAGTTGCCAGTTATCCTCCCTCAGTAACATTTCCCTCAGTGGCCAATTATCACTAATTCAAATCCTCACCACAAACCTAGCAAACACCCTCGCCCTCTCCTCCAAGACCTCTACCTCCTCTCCCTCCTTCTCATCTACACATTTCCTTTACCTGCTTTCTTTCCTCCCAGTTCGCTCTCTTCCACTTAGCCTATCCATCTCCTTCCTTCACTCTCCTCTCTTTCACTTCCTCTCTCTTCTTCTCCTTAGTTTATATGTTACAAGACCAACATAATGTGGATATCTGCTTGTCGAAAATCTCATGGGCATTAGTATGGAGTTGGTCTATAACAGTTGGCTGCTATAACAGCCTCCACTCTTCTGGGAAGGCTTTCCACTAGATGTTGGAACATTGCTGCAGGGACTTGCTTCTATTCAGCCACAAGAGCATTAGTGAGTTTGGGCGCTGATGTTGGGCAATTAGGCCTAGCTCGCAGTCGGCATTCCAATTCATCCCAAAGGTGTTCGATGGGGTTGAGGTCAGGGCTCTGTGCAGGCCAGTCAAGTTCTTCCACATCTCGGCAAACCATTTCTGTATGGACCTCGCTTTGTGCACATGAGCATTGTCATGCTGAAACAGGAAAAGGCCTTCCCCAAACTGTTGCCACAAAGTTGGAAGCACATAATAGTCTAGAATGTCATTGTATGCAGTAGCATTAAGATTTCCCTTCAATGGAATTAAGGGGCCTAGCCCAAACCATGAAAAACAGACCATTATTCATTCCTCCTCCACCAAACTTTACAGTTGGCACTATGGATTCCGGCATGTAGCGTTCTTCTGGCATGCGCCAAACCCAGATTAGTCAGTCGGACTGCCAGATGGTGGAGAGTGATTCATCACTCCAGAGAACACTGCTCCAGAGTCCAATGGCTGCGAGCTTTACACCACTCTACACCACTCCAGCCGATACTTGGCATTGCGCATGGTGATCTTAGGTTTGTTTGTCTGCTCGGCCATGGAAACCCATTTAATGAAGCTCCCAACGAACAGTTATTGTGCTGACGTTGCTTCCAGAGGCAGTTTGGAACTTGGTAGTTAGTGTTGCAACAACGGACAGACGATGTTTACGCACTACGAGCTTCAGCACTCTGCGGTCCTGTTCTGTGAGCTTTTGTGACCTTCCAGGAGCACTGGTACATTTCCCGGTGGCCTGAGGGTCGTTTTGGCTTGCCTGAGGGTCGTTTTGGCTTGCCTAAGGGTCGTTTTGGCTTGCCTGAGGGTCGTTTTGGCTTGCCGTGAATAGTCAACTTGACCAGCGATAATATAGCAAGCAGGAATGCGTTGACGGATAATCCAAGAATCAGGCGAGACTCTCACTCTTTCCCTGCAGTGTCCCCAATGACATCAGGTCTCTCCGCGACGCACATAGCAACCGTCTAACTGCTTCTCTACCGATAACGTTTTAGGCAAGTCGCACAGCGAAATGGACGGTCAGAAAATGAAAGGTGGAGCAGAGAGGGAGAGAATAAAAAAGAGAAAGGCCCTTGCCACAGGAACAGCAAAATACTGCAAAATAAGCGACATGTAAGGGACCAGGTCAAACAAAACACTAGCTAAAACACACACACTGACACACACAATCGACACCCAGCATGGTTAGCTAAGTAGCCTAGCTAATAATAGCGACACAACGGACGGTACGCTAAACAGTTTGCACTTCTTACGTCTTCGTGGACGAACCATAGTACATCCATGAACGTAACACAGTAGCTTGTGTGACACAGCACAGGCAATGACAAAGATCATTAGTGCCATTAGTACCAGCATTTTTAAGTTACTACAATAATATACAGCTCTGGGCAGGGCCGGCCCTGACCAATTTGGTGCCCTAGGAAAGATTTTAGCTGGTGTCCCTTGCATCGCAGCCAATTCCACCACCAATCATTGTGTTCATACACTCACACAGAAACTGCATAGTTTTATGTCTATGAGATTTTCTTTATTTTAGAAACAAAAACCCCCCACAAAATAAAAAACAGTATTAAAGAAACAAGTGACATATTGCACTAAAAACTATATTACAGAGACCTTTTTACAGCCTTACTCGCCTTGCCTTTCTTGCAGCAAACAAGTGACATAAAACAAATTATAAATAAGAGTATTGCACAAAAAACTAACTATAACTATAAACCTCAGTGCAATATGCATAATGTAGCATTGTTCTACAGCCTTACTCGTTTTGCCTTTCTTGCAGCAAGGTCATCTATGATATCATCATAAGACAGCTGTTGTGAGACCACATGATTTATACTAATGATGGAAAGTCCACTGAGACGTTCTTGCACCGTAGTAGATTTAAGGTAGGTTTTAATCAGTTTGAGCTTAGAGAAGCTCCTTTCAGCAGCAGCCACTTAAACAGGAAGAGTGGCAGTGATTCTCAGAGCTACCCACATATTGGGGTACATTTCTGTCAGCTTCTTCTCGTGCAGGAAGGTCAATAGTTCCATGTTTGTCATGTTTTTTTATGGCAAATGTGGAAAGTTTTGCATTTCCACAGCAAGTTCCCTGCCATCAATATCTGGCTGTCTGTCATGGCAGTGCTCAGGGTTTGACAGTGCTCTAGCAACTCTTCTTTTGACATGTTGGGGAAGTTGAGGAGCACTCCAAGTGTGTCATTTACCTCTCCCAGGCTCTGAAATCTCTCATCAAGTGAAGAGAGGGCTGTATCCACTACCACATCAAAAAATGTGTTTTACATTTTTCGAAGTGCATCACCAACAGGCTCATCTGGAGCCTCATAACCAAAGTGCCTTTTTGTGGTTCTCAACCGCTTTTGTTTGAGTACAGCCTCCACGTTCATCTCCTCGCACATTTCCTGTGCAGTTGTCTGTGCATCAGAAAATCCAGTGTTTCTGTAGCAGGTAAGGGAATCTTCAGCAAGTTGACAGCCACATCTAGCTGCATAGAGGGTAACTGCACAGTTTACTCACATGCTGAATCTTGTTGAGGATGTCATACCATATGACTGTGCAAATAGAAAAGCGGTAGGATCCAATCTCCTCAGCCAAAGACTGGGCTTCAACTTTCACCACAGGGTCTGCAGTAGTTTCCCTCACCTCCAGAAGAGCCTCTCTGACTTGCCCAGCCTGGTACCTTACTGCCTGAATGCTGTTTATCCTGCTTTCCCACCTGGTCTCTGACCATAATTTCAGGGTGGTTTTGACATGTTTCAGGAGGATATCCTATCTATGGCTGGAGGCTGAGAAGAGTTTGAATAATTTCGCTAAATATGCAAACTAGCCAATGGCATCTGGTGAGCTCTTAGCAGCATCAGCTACCACCAGATTTAAAGTGTGGGCACCACATGGGACAAAAAAGGCTCTTGAGTTCTGTTGAAGGAGCCTAGCCTGAACACCTTTATTTTTTCCCTTCATGATGGCACCGTTGTCTTAGGACTGTCCTCTGCAGTCCTCAAAGGGGATGTTCAGCCCTTCCAGCGTTTTGAGGATGAGAGATGACAAACTTTCCCCTGTTGACTCCTCTGGCACAAGAAAGCCCAGGAAATGTTCTTTAATTTGTAGTATGTCTTTCAGTAACACAATCCTGACAATGACAGAGAGCTGTTCCTTATGACTCAGATCAGGGGTGCAATCTAAAATAATGGAGAAATACTTTGATGTTTTGATCTCTTCCACTATTTTTTCCAGTATTTTTGCGCTGATGGAGTCTATCAGTTCGTTTTGGATTATTTTGCCCAGGTAATGTGTGGGACTGCCAGCTCCACTTTCCACCCTACCAACATGCTGCTTAATTACTGGATCAAATTTGGCCATAAGCTCCACCTCTTTGAGAACATTTCCATTGTCTGGTTTGTTTAATGTGTCTGTGGATCCCCTTAAAGCCATGTTTCTTTCAGCTAAGGACTGAATTATTGCCACCAATCTGGTAAGAACTTCACGCCACCTGTTTCTCTCAGCCTCAGCGAATGCCATCTATTGCTTATCTATTGTTAGCCCCTTTGCAAGACGGACCTCCAATACCATCCATGTTGCCATGTGTGTATTGTGCTCCTGGCTATCCTCATGGGCCTTGAGCAAATGGCTTGCGTTTTTCCAATCCCTTAGTCTTTCTCTATTCAATTTGAAATCTCTCTGAGAAAACATTTTACAGCAGAAGCAGTACAAACTATCATTCTTTTTTTTGTACATTAGCCAGCTTCTTTTGATTTTTTCTCCATTGACTAAGACTCTATTGAAATAGTCATGCTGACACCCTCTCCCGTCTTTTTGTTTCGGAAACGTGAAACTGTTTTTTATTTGATACGGTCCTCTGAGAACAAACTCTGTTCTTACCTTATCAGTTAAAACAGATGCCCAGTCAGTAGGGTCAATTGGTGCAGCCTTTTTGTAGATGCCTGATGCTGCATCGCTGGGCTGTGCTGAGGTAGAGGGGACAGGAGCACTTGATGCTGCATCACTAAGCTGTACTGAGGAAGAGAAGGTGTCTGCAGGTGGCCCAGGATTTGCAGGGGTGGTATTCAAGTATTTCAAAAGTGCATCTGAAGAGAGAAAAGGAGTATATGTGACCATTGGGTGTTACATTATATTAATAAAAAAGCTGCTGATGGTGAAACTATCAGCAGTGAAAAGACTAATCAATCATGAAAATGCAAAGGCTTACAACTATTAATTACAAAAGGGGATGGGAAAGGAAAATCCTTTTAATTGACTTTTACAAGCAGGCCTAAAGTTGGCTAACTAGACTAGCTAAGATGTAAATAAAATGTAGGCCTATGCCTGGTTTCTTGAGGCAGACCAGTGGATGGTTCGTGCAGCACACTTGAAAGAAAAAGTGTATTTCTCAAAACTATGTTATAGGTTAGGTTATTCCCCAAACACCTGAATAGTCTTTCCAACATTCCCTAATGAGTTTAAAGTAAAAGTAACTGATATTATCTCTAGCTAGCAGGCTATTTAAAATAGCGAACGTTACTAGTATCATCCAAAGTAAACTAGCTAGTAGTAGGCTGGACACATTATATTTTTTACAATGCTTTTTTCTGTTAAACACTAGTTCATTGCATCCGCCTTGGAGCCCAGTTCCATAACATGACCATATTTCCCAGCTGCTTTGCCGTAGTTTTGAATTAATCACGAAAAAAACAGGCCTTATTTTAGGGCATTTTTCACCCTGCCAGCTCCTATTAGTTTTATTGAGCACCGTGGCACCAACTCGCCTTCCAAACATTCTATTCCCAGTTTATTGTTCTATGTCACAATGCCTGCTTGGCTATTGTTGGCAATGAGACCTGTCCACGTTGTTTGTAGTTAAAATGTAAACAACAACAAAAAATTACTCATGGAACTCAGAGGTCGTCCCATTGTTTCCTTTAGGGAAATATAGCTATGTCTGTCTATTTCTCCAAATAACTCACAATGTGTCAGGCTCTGGCCATAGAGAAGCAATAGGCTTCTCTATGTAGCTATGGTCAGAGTCTGACAGTGTCGTTCTTTTCTGTTTCTTTGTGGGTTTGGGTGGATCTCTAATTAGAGGCAGCTGCTACCCGTTGTCTCTAATTAGGGATCCAATATATGTTGAGTCTGTCCCTCACGCGGGTGTGGGTCGTTATCGGTATATGTCGATATATTTCGCAGTCACGGTGACAGTAAGTGTGCAACTTTGTGTTACGTCCGTCCGTTCATTTCAGTTTTGTTTTGATGAACGTGACGTTGTGTCTATCATGTTCGTTTGGTGTTGTATAGTTCGTTCTTTTGGCAATTTTATACATAGTATAAATAAAAAGAATGTCTAACTATAATCCCTGCGCTGCGCCTTGGTCATTCCCACACCCACATCGTGACACAATGTGTATATTTAGATTAATCAGGAGAATCTCCTCTTTGTAATTATGTAAGTCTGGGCAGAATTTTTTTGTGCCATTTAGGCGAAATGGAATTCTAAGCATCACCCCAGTCAAAACAGCCTCTGCGAACGTTCGATTCCATTCATTTGCTATAGGCTCGCGCAAGTGTTCCAGCTTAGCCAACGTTCTTCAGCCTTGGGTGAATTTTGACTCGTTCTGTTTTCCAGCCTACTACTATGCAATTAGATAAACTATTCATTCATCACATCACATCACCTCTGTCCTTATTCTGTTTTTCCTCCTCTTCTCTTCTTCTTTTTCTTCCCTGGGCACCAGAGGGCTTTGGTGTTTTGACATTGTTTGAAGTAGGCTACTGATGCTAATTTATCATGTTTCACGTTCAGTGGGGGGGGCGGCGTCCCTAGCATTTGCCTATTCCGCCTACGCCACGGGCCGGCCCTGGCTCTGGGAAAAATTACTCCAAATTAAGAGACTACTCTTAATTTTTTCCAGAGCTTTATTAATGTAGCCTACTGATACACTAGTGAGTATGAAAATAGAGTATTTTCTTTGCAAAGGTGGAGAAGGAAGCAGCAGCAGCTCTAGAGCTTCAGGTGATCCTGCAGAACTGGAGATGGTGGTCAGTTCAGAGTCAGACTCAGAGCAGGAACCTTCAGGTACAACTTAAGAGCACAAACCTAAACATGTAGGCTATGATTTTAGATTAATATGTGGTTTATTTATGAGATTATCAGTAGGACTGTAATCGGGGGGCATACAATCGATGACTGCACAAGTAATACAAGTTTAAGTTTATGTTATTTACAATGTTAATCTCATTCTGCAGAGCAACAAGATGTGGAGAGAGAGAGAGAGAGAGAGAGAGAGAGGTTCAGAGGTCAGTACAGGGAAAATAGAAAGGGACAGTGAAAGCACTGAAAATCCATTTGATTATATTGCCTGTCCTCAGTCCAAGGATTTTGACTTGTTTTTTCAGTACCACCCAAAACAACCCCCTCAAAGAGTCATTCCCAATGTATTCCACTCCAAAGATGGCACAAACAGAAAATGGCTGACATACAACTAAGTAACTCACTTCTTGTTCTGCTCAGTATGTCTTGCATTCGCGAAACCTTCAGCCAGTGATTTGTCAAAAGGAAGCATGCAGGCCTGGAAACATGCCCATCAGAGAGTACAGGAACATGAGAGAAGCAAGACCCATAGAGAAAGTGCAGAAGCCTTTTTCCTCATAGCCAGCAAAGCAGACATCCAATACCCTTCTGAGTGATAAGCAAATGTCAGTTCAACGAGACTAGGTCAGAAAGAGGAGGCAGGTCATGGAACGTGTGATTGATGTAGTTAAAGTTATTGGTAATTGTGAGCTACAGAGGACACAGACACAAAGTTGCATATAACTTGGAAAACATATGATGTCCGCCTACAAGAGCATGTTAGTGATTGCATTGAGAAGAGCAAGAAGCAGATGGTAAGTAAAGGAAGGGCGTCCTTGGTAACAAAACAACAGCAAATAAAGTAATTGAAGTCATCACAATGTTAAAGTGAGAAAGGCAGGGACAATACAGGGGCTTCTCTGCATTGCTCTCCTAACCAAGTACACATATGGTGTTACTCACATGTCCTCAACCTTGTGCTAACTGACACCACTGGGGTTGTTGTGGCAAGTGAATCCCTTTTCTCACTACTGAATGACATTGCAGTGTTCGTTCGAGATTCCTACAAGCGCATGAAGCTATGGGAGCAAACCAGTGAGGACAGGAGACACAGACGGCTTGATGTAATTGGTGAAGCACGCTGGTGGGCCAAAGACGAGGCCTTGAGGAAAGTATTTGGAAGCTTTGCAAAGCCTGACCGTGCACTTTACACAGATGTGGTCATCACTATGGAAAGAATTGAAAAGGATGTGACCATAAAATATGCCATCCGAAGCAAGGCCCAAGGGTACCAGGATACTCTCCTAAAGTATGAAACCATACTTACAGCTGAGGTTTTTCTTAGGATTTTTGAGCAGACTTCCCCTCTCCCTAAATACTTGCAAACAAGTGGCATGGATATCGTAACAGCACAGCACTTGGTGACGAGAACGGAGGATAACCTGAGAAAGTGTGCCCGAGACTTTGAGGGTGTGAAGCGGGCAGCAGACGACTTTGTTGAGTGGGCCAATGGCATTCTGGTGGAGCAGCAGGACTGTGATGCCGAAGCTGAGACTGCTCTCCCAGAGAAGAGAACAAAAAAAAGAAGAGAAAGCCAGGTGAGTTGGCAGAAGACGAGCACATTACTAATGCAGACATGGATTACAAAATGAGTAACCACAATGTGGTACTGGACGCTGTTGTTCAAAGTATTTACTGCTGTTATGCAGCAAATGCAGTGCTGTGTGTAGATGTCTCCTGCATGAATCCAAAGCATTTTCCTGAGATCAGAGAAAAGGGCCTTCCAAAGACAGCCATGAAGGAGCTCAGCAAATGCTTACTGGAATTTGATGAACACGCCACTGTTGAGGCATTGCAGGCTGAACTAATCAGCCTTGCACAACAGTGGGAAAGACTGAAACAGTCAGCATTGGAGGAGTACAACACCAGGGCCACCACCGCCAGTGATGAATCAGGGGAAGGCTTTGAGGATCCTGATGAAAGTGTGGAGTTGGTGAGCAGAAGTTGTTCCACATGTAAAAACTGCCCGATATGCTGCTGTCTTCTCCTGTCTCGGTACAATCTGCTCATGGATGCGTATCACATTGGTTTGGGCTACAAGTTCCTCCTCACCCTATCCATCACATCACTTGTGAGAGGACCTTCTCCACCCTGAAATTCGTGAAGAACTGCCTAAGAACCTCACTCACTCAAGAGAACCTTGAAGCATTTTTTTTATGACAACAGAGAAGGAGATTCTTATGGGACTTGACAAAGATGACATCATTGACAAGATGGCAGAGAGCAGTGAGTTACTGCGCCGCCTACTGGTTTACTAGTGGTAATTACTTACTGGTTACTCTGAAATAGCTATGCTATGACTCTTCCTTAACAGGCTGACAAGGGTGAAAGAAAATTTGCTGTGAGTTAAAGCTTTTGTACAGAGGCATGTTTTTTGGACTTTCATATTATATTTGCAGTTATGTAGCCAATGTTCAATTTCATTGACTCAGTGTATAGATGTGATTATTTGTGTGCTTTATGGACACCAGTCAGTGAGCATTGTAATCAAAAACAAATGTTGTAGAGGAGTGCTTTTTCGACTTTTGTATTATACTTACTTACATTGTTGTAGCTTATGTTCAAGTTCAGTGAATGTGTGTGTGTGAAATTTTTTGATACTTTTGATATGCTTGATGCTTGAATATAAAGATAATAATTTGAACATTTGAGCTAACTCTGTATATCTAATTCTCTTTAAAAAGTGTAGGCTAATCATGTTGTGTGTCTAGCCTTGTACATTTGTATGTGCTATGATTGGTGTATTCCTAGTGAGTTTTTGAGGGTGCACCCATAGCCATAGCATACCTTGAAAACTCAGTGTTCAGATAGGCTACTTGTTGGTCAGTCCCAAATATTTGTATTTTGTCATGTGGATAACTTTCTTCCCAGATTAACATAGTGGCCAAATATATAACTTGTTTGGTACCCGTTACATCAACAAATAGGGTTAGCCTAAAAAATTAGCGGTCTGGTGGTTTGCATGAACAGGGTGGCCTGGGATGGAGTCAAATTCCTGGCCTGAATTATTGTTTCAGTCCACCCCTGGCTAGACGTTTCCACTTCACAATAACTGCACTTCAGTGGAGGCTCCTCAGAGGAGGGAGGGGCAAACCATCCTCCTCAGTGAATTTCATAAAAATGTAAATTGTAAAACATAAAAAAATGTATCCTTTTTAGATAAAACCACACTAAATATAATCACATCACCAAATAACTGATTAAAACACACTGTTTTGCAAAGAAGGTCTACAGTAGCCTCAGCAGCACACTGTAGGGTAGCACCATGGTGTAGCCGGTAGACAGCTACCTTTCGTCCTCCTCTGGGTACATTTATTTCAATACAAAACCTAGGAGGTGAGTAGTTGACTCAAAGAGAGAGAAAGACAATAGTTGAACAGTTTTTAAGAAATTAATTTCTTCCAAAATGAAAGAGAAGCAAGAGAGAAATAGAGCAAGAGAGAGATTTTCTTTTCACTTTCAGTTTCACTTACTTAGCTAGCAAATTCAGCTCGCTAGTTTAGCTTACTGAAATATCCTGCTCAAACAGAGGGATGCTATGTTATCTAGCTGGCTATGACTTCCCAACAAAACACTGGAACTCTTCCAATTCAAGGTAAGCTTTTGGTTTTACGAATGTATTGCCACCGAGGCCCACCGGTGAAACTGCTTACTGACATGTACACTGTAACGTTACTGCATGATTGAAGCGGGTTTACCAACACGTTAGTTCTATTAGCTATGCTGACTATGACGTTACTTTAGCTGATATGGTGACAACGATGTAGGCTGTGTGTAGCGGTGTGTTGTGATGTGTTGTGTATTGAAGTCCACAAGCGAAGGGAAGAGGTGAGAGGAGGAGAGCGCATGAATGCGAGAAGGAATACAACGTGGCTGCTATGAAAGTGAACTGTGTTTACGCGTGATCAGGGGTGTAGCATGGCAGAAATATGACGAACTGACATCTTATGACGGTGCCACGTTGAAAGTCACTGAGCTCTTCAGTAAGGCCGTTCTACTGCCAGTGTTTGTCCATGGGGATTGCATGGCGGTGTGCTCGATTTTATACACGTGTTAGCAACGGGTGTGGCTGAAATCCAATCACTTGAAGAGGTGTCCACATACTTTTGTGTATATAGTGTATCTCCCTCTGTTATTGATATTGATAGGTTATTGTGTATTGGCTAGGGAGCCATAAAGGCTAAAGGCAAAAAATACACCATGGAGTGAGATGGATCGTTAAGACTTCTTCTTCTTCTTCTTCTTGGTGATAAAAGTGAATCTAGCTAATGCTGCGTTTAGACGAGGGAAGCAAAAACTGTCGTACCAGTCGGCATAACGGCATAACAGCAGATCTGCTGCTCTAGATGAAGATGAAGAGGATGAAAGTGGAAGCACCCTTAGTCTCCTGGGTCACGGACTACCTGACCGGTAGGCCACAATTTGTGCGACTACAGAGCTGTGTGTCAGGTCTGTATATACATATTAATGTACAGTTGTTATATCATATCATGTGCAATAATGTAAGTAATTCTTGGACTGAACTTACATAGTAATTCAGTCAGGAATGCATATTAGTATCCTGTCAGTTGTATCTTTTTTCATTGCTTTTAGTATATCAAATGTGCAATACGTGCATTTATCTGTAACTAAACCCTGCATTAAGGACTGTATTTTAAGGGAATTACTATTATTACCCTAAATTATATCATACACATATTTAGCTATTTAAGTATCTCTTCCTGTCATCTTCCTGTCATTTACCAGTACAGTTAATTTAACCATGCAAAATATTCACTTACCTTAACCAGACTGTATATTAAGTAAACTATTATTACCCTCACTTATATCATACGCACTTTTAGCTATTTAAGTATTTCTCTGCCATCGACCTGTATAGTATTGTTAACCATGCAAATACTCCTTATTTATCTATATCAACTTGCAATATTTTTTAAAAATAAGAAATTCACCTAACACTCTGTAACAATGTATAGTGTACATATTCAGCCATCCACCCATACTTTGCAATGTCTTTTTCTAGCTTTTTTTTGCACTCCAGACTGTATTTTTTTATACTGTATTTTTATACTTTTTCATACTGCCGCTCTATGTATCATGTATCGTGTATCTGTCTTTTGTGTATTTTCATTCTGGCATTTTGCACCTGCCCTGTGTTTTTTCGTAGCTGCTTGACAAAGAAATTTCCCCTCGGGGATCAATAAAGTATCTATCTATCTATCTATCTATCTATCTATCTATCTATCTATCTATCTATCTATCTATCTATCTATCTATCTAGGTGTTGCTTTGTACTGCAGGCTCCATGCTGGTGTTCATTCATTCAATGTGGTTCTGAGAAAGAAAAGGGGGAGGAGCTCTCTGTTTATGAAAATTATGTCCGGTCCTTTTACAATTGTGATTTTATTCCTTTCCGTCCCCGTCTCTCTCTCTCTCTCTCTGTCTGTCCTTGGAGGGTTGTTGAGAATAACTCCTCTCCTCAAGAGGGAGCCGAGGGGCCCTCTGAGCGTTAAGGAGCAGAACTGGGGCCTTTCTTTGTGCCAAAGCCTGTGCCTGGATTTAGTGCCCTGTCTGCTTCACTGAGCACCAACTGAGGCCTGACACCCAGAAGGTCGCCTAGAATGGGAGTTAAAAAGGAGCGAGACAGATGGTAGCAAAGAGAAAGGAAGGGAAGAGAATCAAAGTTTTGAATAAAAAGCGATCGCAGTGACTCTCAGGTAAGAATTGAGTGTCCAGGACAGAGGGGAGGTGTCAGGGGGATGAAAGTAGAAGTGACACAAAAACAGGCCGGTTGAATCGCTTTATAGGAGGAATATGGCACAAAGGAAAAGTAGGAGTGGGTGTCACAGGATCGCAAGGCATTCAGTTTTCTTTCAGATTTGGGCTAGCATGACGACCACATATGAAAGAGGATGCACACACACTCACTCTCACACACAAACTATACACACACACACACACACACACACACACACTGAACTGTATGATCAACGCATGATCAACTATGTACCATGTCCAACACTCTCCTCTCATTCCTTTATCACCCCTCCTCTCTCCTCTCTCTCCCCCTCTCTCTCACCCCCTAATCTCTCTCTCTCCCCCTCTCTCTTTCTCTCTCTCTTCCCCTCTTGCTCTCTCTCCCCCTCTCTCTCTTTCTCTGCTCTCTCCCCTCTCTCGCTCCCCCTCTCTTTTTCTCTCCTCTCTCTCTCTCATCTCTCTCTCACCCTCTCTTCCCCCCCTCTCTCCTCTCTCCTCTCTCTCTCCCCCCGCTCTCTCTCTCCCTCTCCCCACTCTCTCTATCTCTTTCCTCCCTCTCTCTCCCCCTCTCACTCTCTCTCTCCCTTCTCTCTCTCCCCCTCTCCCACTCTCTCTCTATCCCCTCTCTATCCTATCTCCTCCCTCTCTCTCTTCCCTCTCCCCCCTCTCTCTCTCCCCCTCTCTCTCTCTCTCCCCCCTCTCTCTCTCCCCTCTCTCTCTCCCCTCTTTCTCTCTCTCGATCACCTCTCCCCTCTCTCTCTCTCTCCTCCCTCTCTCTCACTCTCCACTCTCTCTCCCCCTTTCTCTCTCTCCCCTCTTTCTCTCTCTCTCGATCACCTCTCCCCTCTCTCTCCTCTCTCTCCCCCTTTCTCTCTCTCTCCCCTCTCTCTCACCCTCTCCTCCCCCCCTCTCTCCTCTCTCTCCCCCCTGCTCTGTCTCTGTCTCTCCCTCTCCCCTCTCTCTCTATCTCTTCCCTCCCTCTCTCTCCCCCTCTCACTCTCTCTCTCCCCTCTCTCTCTTCCCCTCTCTCTGTCTCTCCCTCCTCTCTCACTCTCTCTCTATCCCCTCTATCCTCTCTCCCCCCCTCTCTCTCCCCCTCTCTCTCTCCCCTCTCTCTCTTGCTCTCACTCTCCCCCCTCTCTATCTCCTCCCTCTATCTCTCTCTCTTCCCCATCTCCCTCTCTCTCCCCCCTCTCTCACTTTCTCCCCCTCTCTCTCCTTCTCTCTCTTTCTCCCATCTCTCTCTACCCTCTCTCTCTCTCTCTCTCCCCTTTTATCTCTCTCTTCTCTCTCTCGCTCTCTCCCCCTCTCTCTCGCTCTCTCTCCCCACTCTCCCTCTCGCTCTCCCCCTCTCTCCCTCTCTCTCTCCCCCCTCTCTCTCTCCCCCCTCTATCTCCCCCTCTCTCATCTCTCTCTCTATCACCTCTCTCTCTCCCCCCTCTCTCTCCCCCTCTCTCATCTCTCTCTCTTTCACCTCTCTCTCGCTCCACTCTTCCCCCTCTCTCTGTATCCCCCCTCTCTCACTCTCTCTATCCTCTCTCTATCCCCTCTCTCTCCTCTCTCTCTCACCCTCTCTCTTTCTCTCTCCCTTCTCTCTCTCCCCCCTTTCTCTCGCCCCTCTCTCTCCCCACTCTCTCTCTCTCTCTCTCAATCCCCTTTCTCTTTCCCCTTCTCTCTCTCCCCTCTTTCTCTCTCTCTCTCCTCTTTCTCTTGCTCTTACTCTCCTCCCCCTATCTCCCCCTCTCTCGCTCTCTCATCCCCATCTCTCCCCCTCTCTCTCGCTTTCTACCCTCTCACTCTTCTTCTCTCTCTTTCTCCCATCTCTATCACTCCCCTCTCATCTCTCTCCTCTCTCTCTCTCTCTCTCTCTCTCTCTCTCTCTCTCTCTCTCTCTCTCTCTCTCTCTCTCTCTCTCTCTACCCTCTCTCATCTCTCCTCTCTCTCTCCTCTCTCTCTCTCCCTCCTCTCACCCTCACGCCCCCTCTCTCGCTCTCTCTCCTCTCTCTCTCTCCCCTCCGCTCTGTCTCTCTCCCTCTCCCCTCTCTCTCTATCTCTTCCCTCACTCTTTATCCCCTCTCTCTCTCCTCTCTCTCTCTCCCCTCCGCTCTGTCTCTCTCCCTCTCCCCTCTCTCTCTATCTCTTCCCTCTCTCATCTCTCCTCTCTCTCTCTCCTCTCTCTCTCTCCCTCCTCTCACCCTCACGCCCCCTCTCTCGCTCTCTCT
>CM042384.1:24426297-24656133 GCA_023634145.1 Thymallus thymallus | reverse complement strand
GCCTTAAAAGTAACTTCAACAAATCTGTGAACGATCTGAGAGACAAGGCAAGAAGGGCCTTCTACGCCATCAAAAGGAACATAAAATTTGACATACCAATTAGGATCTGGCTAAAAATACTCGGTTTTAGAACCCATTGCCCTTTATGGTTGAGGTATCCTCCATGCACAATGTAAAACACCAAATAATGCATGCAGAGCAGAATTAGGCTGATACCCGCTAATTAAAATCCAGGAAAGAGACGTTCAATTCTACAACCACCTAAAATGAAGCGATTCCCAAACCTTCCATAACAAAGCCATCACCTACAGAGAGATGAACCTGTAGAAGAGTCCCCCTAAGCAAGCTGGTCCTGGGGCTCTGTTCACAAACACAAAAAGACTCCACAGAGTCATGAGAAAACAAAAAGATAATTACACATTGGAAAAAAATTAGAAACAGAGCAAACTGTTTGGCCCTAAATGGAGAGTTCACATTGGCAGAATACCTGACCATTGTGACTGACCCAAATGAAGGAAAGCTTTGACTATGTACAGATACAGTAAGCATAGCCTTGCTATTGAGAGATGCAGCCGTAGGCAGACCTGGCTCTCAAGAGAAGACAAGCTATGTGCACACTGCCAACAAAATGAGGTGGAAACTGAGCTGCACATCCTAACCTCCTGCCAAATGTATGACCATATTAGAGACACATATTTCCCTCAGATTACACAGATCCACATAGAATTCTAAAGCAAATCCAATTTTGATAAACTCCCATATCTATTGGGTGAAATGCCAAATAGAGAGCGACAGAGAAGGAATAGAGGAGGAGGGAGGAGGGGGCTAGAGAGAGAGGGAGGCTGAGGAGGGTAGAGAGAGAGGGTGAGGAGGAGGGGTGAGGAGGAGGGTAGAGAAAGAGAGTAAGGAGGAGGAGGAGGCTAGAGAGGGAGAGTAAGGAGGAGGAGGAGGCTAGAGAGGGAGAGTAAGGAGGAGGAGGAGGCTAGAGAGGGAGAGTGAGGAGGAGGAGGAGGCTAGAGAGGGAGAGTAAGGAGGAGGAGGAGGCTAGAGAGGGAGAGTAAGGAGGAGGCTAGAGAAGGAGAGTGAGGAGGAGGAGGGTAGAGGGAGAGGAGGGGGAGGTAGGAGGAGGGGGGAGGAGGAGGGTAGAGAGAGAAGGAGAAAGGAAGTGTAGAAAGGAAGGATATAGAAAGGAAGGATGGAGAAAGGGACAACAATTAAGAGTAAAGAAACAGTGAGGAAATTATACATTATTTAAAAAAAGGAGAGAATTTGATTTTTAGATTTTGAGGATTAAGAGATTTGGAGAGGAGAGAAGTCTATTTGATGGGGTCAGTCAGACTCATTGGTATAGTGTGGTGGCTGGCTGAGTCCCTGACATTTACCAC
The DNA here is from genome assembly GCA_023634145.1 of Thymallus thymallus. NCBI lineage: Eukaryota > Metazoa > Chordata > Actinopteri > Salmoniformes > Salmonidae > Thymallus > Thymallus thymallus. The sequence goes on along the minus strand of CM042384.1, from coordinate 24,654,748 downwards.
ACTGACATGCAGATGGGTGGCCACCATAAATGACCGTTCTCTGAACCTTGAGTTATGTTGGGCTTTTAACTGGAGTACTGTGATGGTTGACCTTTGTTTTACTAACAGAGGCCACAGCGCCCCCAAGCCCCCCTCTAACCCCCCCAGCCCCCCAAAGGTCCCCTCGCTCTTGACTGAGGCTCAGTGCACAGGGCTAATGTACTCTGTGACAAGCCAGCCCAGGCTTTAGTTTAGTAATAGATTGACGCAGTGTTCCTTTTGGGATTGTGTTCTGCTGTGCTCAGAATACCAGAGTTGTGCAGTGTGTTGATTGCTGTCTTAAACTATCTCACTCTTCTCTCTCTCTCTCTCTCTCTCTCTCTCTCTCTCTCTCTCTCTCTCTCTCTCTCTCTCTCTCTCTCTCTCTCTCTCTCTCTCTCTCTCTCTCTGTCTCTCTCTCTCTCTCTCTCTCTCTCTGTCTCTTTCTCTGTCTCTCCGTCTGTCCGTCTGTCCGTCTGTCTGTCTATGGGTTCCAGAGTTGATTCACACAGTGGGGCCCATAGTGATAGGGGAAGTGGGGGAGGAGGAGAGGAGCCACCTCAGGGACTGTTACAATCACAGCCTGGAAAAGGCCACTGACACCAAGCTAAGCACTTTGGTGAGGGTGGGATAGTTGGGGGGGAGGACTGGGGGGTCGGATTGGAAAGTGATGGGAGAGTAAATTAGTATGTGGGAGTGGGGAAGGGGTGAGGGTACTGTAAGGTTAGTGAGTGCAGTTTTAAATGTGTTTTCTCTGTTTTACGCTATGTTTTACCTCCCTGTGTTCTCTCTGAGTGTTGTTGTGTTTTCCAGCATCACTATTCAGTAGTTTACTCAGGGGTGAATTGAGTTCAGCACACTAGATATAAATTGCAGTAGAAAGAGGTTTCCAGATTAGGGGTTGAGATTAGACAGGCAGATTAACAGAGATTAGGGATGAGATGGTGTCAGCTGGGATGTAATCCCTCCATTTTCTCCTGGCGTGTTTTTATCGATGGCAGCGCTCCAAGACTCCCCAGGGTTCCTGACTAGCATGCATCACACGGAGCTCAGAGAAGGTCAAACTCAATGAAACTGTCTCATTGTGTTTTTACTCAATATTGTCACCAATTGAATTTTAGCAGGAAGATGATTGGTTACATCCAGAGGTACTGTAGTGCACAATATAGGGAGTAGGGTGCCATTTGGGACTTAGCCCCTGAGAAACTGAGAGAAGCAGGTACATAATAGTGGAAGAGACTAGACAGCCACTCGGTTGGGTATGGTACGGTTGGGTATGGTTTAGTACAAATGGGTATTTCTCTAATTGTATTGATTCTAGAAAGATCTTGGCCACCCACAGCACAGTACTCTTGGGTACCTGCACGCCACAGTAATTGGTGTGTGATTTTGTCTGTGTTTGTGTCTAAGATATCCACCTGACCAGGCTGTGCACGTTGCGTTGGAAACCGTCAGAAAATACCTGAGAAAGTGTGTGTTTGTGTGTGTGTGTGTGTTTGTGTCTGTGTGTGTGGGTGTGTGTGTCAAATTAATTTTTGACCTTTCCATCTGGTATTCTATCTCTCAGCTGTTGTCTTGATTTTATGGAGAGAGTCAGGACAGGGTGGATTGAGACAACACACACACACACACACACTCACACACACACACACACTTCCACATTCGTGGCCAAGTCTGTGTTTTAATTGGCTTCTGATGGGCTCAGAGGACTAATACACACACACTAATACACACACAACTGAGAATAGAGGAATAGATGACTGAAGGGAAGTTAGTTGAGAAAAACTTTCCACTCGTCTGTCTGTTGTCTTCACTACCTGCTGGGCCCTTCATCTTCTTCTTCATCATCCACTCCTTCCTCCTCTTCCTCTTCTCCACTTTCTCTTTCTACAGTGTATATTATTTTTGTGATCAATTATTGATTACTTTTTTTTTGTTATACTAGTTGAAACAACACAACAGCACATATTAAACACAAACAAAGAGGAAAAGGATGTCTCTATTTTGACATCCAGATTCTGATGTATTGTTAATGCTCCTCTGCATTCTCCCAGTGTCAGTACATCTGACTGTTTTTACCTGATGCCAATAACATCTGTTTCCTACCAAACCCTATGATATACTGTATATATAATGATAGCTTCTGCTGGATCTGTGCCCTAATTGTAGTGGAGTGAACCAGCATCCAGCTATGCTCCAGTCCAAACAATGACTTAATGGCACTGTGTGGAGCTGTTTACTGAGTAATGAGGATGTGAAGGGATAGGAGGGCCCACTGCCAGCAACAGTGTACCTGGCTTATAGAAGTCAGTACTGGCTTTATTAACAGTGTTCTTGTTCCGATATCGTAAAGCTTTTTCTTTTCTCTGGGCTGATGTATATAACTGTTGTATTATAACAAGTTTTGTATTTCTCCACTGTATGAAAATGCATTGTTTTATACATTTGGCATTGCTTCTGAAGATTACATCACCTTTATAGTACACATATACCAGGGGTGGGCAATATACGGCCCACGGGCCGTGAGCCCATTCCAGGGAAAATGTGTCGCCGGACAGCATGGCGAGGAATATTTTAATTTATCGGCCATTTGAGAAAGTTACCGGACCCATATGCATTGGGTGGGTAACCCATTAGGGTGTCCAGCCTCGGTGCTCAGAATGACAGAAATCACATTTAGATTATGGTAATTCATCTTAACAGAACATGCAACTCCTGTAATGAAACAGAAAATAAAACATAATTTTCAAACATTTGCCCAATTTCAATTCAAGGGAAAACTCTAAACAGCGGTTCCATATGTGACAGAGATGAAAATCTCTGCTAGAAACGTAGAAAGAGAGTGAATCTAAAGATGCAACAACTAGGATGGGTTGAAAATATGACTAGGATTGTGTGTTTGGCTTCTGTAAAACAAAGAAAGTTGATATGAAAACCAATAGAACAGGAGGTAAATGGCATATGTGGAAGTCTTTCATAGGCGGGGCGTCAAATAGGCTAGGGAAGTACAGTGCCTTCAGAAAGTATTCACACCCCTTCACTTTTTCCACATTTTGTTGTGTTACAGCCTCAATTTAAAATTGATTAAATGTAGATGTTTTGTCAATGGCCTACACACAATACCCCATAATGTCAAAGTGGAATTTTTTTTCTTCTCACAAATGTATAAATTTTTTTAAGCTGAAATGTCTTGAATCAATAAGTATTCAACCCCTTTGTTATGTCAAGCCTAAATAGGTTCAGGAGTGAAAATGTGCTAAACAAGTCACATGATAAGTTGCATGGACTCACTGTGTGCAATAATAGTGTTTAACATGATTTTGTAATGGCTACCTCATCTCTGCACTCCACACATACAATTATCTGTCAGGTCCCTCAGTCAGCAGTGCATTTCAAACACAGATTCAACCACAATGACCAGGGAGGTTATTCAATGCCTCGCAAAGAAGGGTACCTATTTGTAGATTGGTCATATTTTGTGTGAATGGCATATGAATGACAGTCATCCAATATGCTGTAATAGAAATAAGGCCAGGCTCATTTCAATTACATGTTCTATTCCTCATCTTAAACGGCACCGACCGCCACTGCGTCCATATGGCAGAGGCTGGTGCTCTCGCATTAGTTGAATTTTAACAGATTTTCATGGTTAACCACGTGACAAAGATTTTTGAGAAATGAAAACATTATTATTGAAATTACACTGTTTCACAAAAATGCACATAATAAAATCATAACTGGCACGCAGATCAAAAGGGATGTTAGGATAAATTGCAAGCTTCCCCAAACTTGAAATTCATGAAGTCTTCATAAAATTATTGTCTCCACGTTTCCATGGTAGGATTTTGCCTACTTTGAAGTAACGTAAGACATAGCCTACCTCATAATATGAAGTGAAACATTCAGGTTTCAAACAATTAAGTAGGCCCAGGGCCGGCCCTAGCTATTTGGTGCCCCCCCCCCACCTCGCGGGTAAAACTTTTGGTGGTCCCCTCTTGATAGTAGAGAGATTTTGGTACATTTCCTGTACATTTTATGAGGCATAGAGAAAATGTTGTGGTTTTAAAGCAAATTGGTGGGGTTGAGGTCCCGCTAGCGGCTGGGGGCCCTAAGCGACCCCTTATATCGCTTCTGCCATCGACCTGTATGGTATAGTTAACCATCCAACATCCACCAATGTATAGTGTACATATTCAGCCAACCACTCATACTATGCAATGTCTTTTTATAGCTTTTTTTGCACTCCAGATATCTTGTATTTCTATACTTTTTCATACTGCCGCTCTATGTATCATGTACCGTGTATCTGTCTTTTGTGTACTTTCGTTGTGGCATTTTGCACCTGCCCTGTGTTTTGTTGTAGCTGCTTGACAATGAAATTTCCCCCCCGGGGGATCAATAAAGTATCTATCTATCTATCTATCTATCTATCTATCTATCTATCTATCTATCTATCTATCTATCTATCTATCTATCTATCTATCTATCTATCTATCTATCTATCTATCTATCTATCTATCTATCTATCTATCTATCTATCTATCTATCTATCTGCCCAGGGTAGGTCTATGTTTTCAAAATGCATAATGCCTCCAGCTCACATTGTAAAGTGGTGGTCACGCGCTGATAGACTGTTGCCTGCACCTGATCATAAATAAATAAAAATAGTAGGCCTAGCTCTTTTTAATCGTGCACCAAAACCTTTTTTTTAACACGCAATTGCATTTAGAATTGTTATGCAAGGAATGGGTTTTATTAAACACATGTTTTACTAGGCTCTGTATGCTGTGAGTATGTGATACTTGTGTTTGATAAATAAGATGCATGATGACTAACACAAAATGCACAGACGCCAATTTAATTCCATGAAATTATCCAAATTAACCTATAGCCTGATAAGCATGACAGTCAAATGTATTTCCATCAATTAATAAAAAGCATTATTTTGTAATGGGATTTTTTTATCCCGGTCAACAGTTTTATTTATCAGCTTTTAAAAACATTTAGTCCAAAAGCCGTCAATTGCTGGCTAATGGAAACCCTGGACCATTTTGGTTTAAAAAAAAACATTCCATGCCGCTCTTGAACGTCTATAGAAAGTACAGTATGTAGAAATTATAATGGACCTATACATTTTCAAATAACTGCCCTTTTCTGGGCCCAAGTTGTTTTCTTGGCCCAAATTGTTCCGAAAAAAATCTGTGCAGCCTTCCACTGAATTTCAAAAATCGGGATGTGGCCCTCGAGACAATTATTGCCAACCTCTGATTTATACGGATGTTTTGTGTGTGTGTGTGTGTGTGTGTGTCCTTCAACTGAACAGAGTGATCTTCTGTGTGTTCCTGCCCACTGATAAGGAGCTGTACCTGAACAACCGCCCTCTCAACACACACACACACACACACACACACACACACACACACACACACACACACAGTGACACAGTACATATCCTACACAGCCAAATCATCACCTCTGACTCGTTTGACAGCAGTTGGAGAAGCTAGTAGTTAACACTGGTTTGCTGTGGTAACACCACTCCATGTAAAATTACTTGTCATGATGACTCCATACCTGGAGCTATAGTACTGACAGGTCTCTTAGCCAATCATCTCTCTTTCCACCTTATTTTTGTACCTGCCCCAAGCCTGCTTATCAGAGCGCCCTGTTCGAACACAGGTAACACGCATGGTAAAGAGTAGAGATGTGTCACGTGTGTCGCTAGCTGTAGCTGTAGCTATGGCAACGATAGTAGTTTTGCTATTAAGGGTCTAACAGTGATTGAACTTATCGGGCTGTGGTGTTTGTGCTAGTTTGTGTAGTTTCCTAACTCCTAACCAAGACCATTTCCTAACCAACTGACAATGTAACAGACTGTACAAATTGTGCTGTGCTAGTATCTTAGAAGAAGTCTAACCAAGAAGCCCCATAGCTTTAGGCTATCATTGAGGTGAATGTTCTCTCTTCGAACTGACTGTCTCTAATATTGTACCAGTCTTTTCCTGTGAGATTATATGTAAGATGTGATCCTGGTGTGGTTAACCCTCTTACCCCTGCATGTGTTGACAGATATTACTCACACAGTATATTACATTATGTATATTATATTTACAGTGTATTCGGAAAGTATTCAGACTCCTTCCCCTTTTCCACATTTTGTTACTTTACAGCCTTTTTCTAAAATGGATTTTAAAAATGATAGTTCTCCTCAATCTACACAAACTTCATAATGACAAAGTGAAAACAGGTTTTTAGAATTCTTTTTTTATATTTACATAAGTATTCAGACACTTTGCTATGAGACTCGAAATTGAGCTCCGGTGCATCCTGTTTCAATTTATCATCCTTGAGATGTTTCAACAACTTGATTGAACATGATTTGGAAAGGCACACACCTGTCTATATAAGGTCCCACAGTTGACAGTGCATGTCAGAGCAAAAGCCAAGCCATGAGGTCAAAGGAATTGTCCGTAGAGCTCCGAGACAGGATTGTGTCTAGGCACAGATCTGGGGAAGGGTATCAAAAAATGCATTCAGCATTGAAGGTCCCCAAGAAGAAGAAGAAGAAGAAGAAGAAGAAGAAGAAGAAGAAGAAGAAGAAGAAGAAGAAGAAGAAGAAGAAGAAGAAGAAGAAGCTAATTAAAAAAGATCACAGAGGATTAAGTGTTGGTAGATCATTTTGGGGGATTGGATTTTGTGTCAGGTGGGACCACTCCAAATGAGTCCTTTTTTTCATAAGTGTGTGTGCGAGCGTGTGTGGGTGCGTGTGTATGTGTGGGTGCGTGTGTATGTGTACGTGCATTCAAGTGTGTTTGTCAGTGCGTCTGCCTACCTGAAAATGTGTGTGTGTGTGTGTGTGTTGTCATTTTCAGACAGAGCAGGAGTTGGTTTGTTTGTTTGAGATGAAATGTCAGTTTATTCCCGTCACCCCACCCTGTGCTCCCTCGTTCATGTTTTGACAACTTTCTTTATTGATTTTCACATTTTCACAAAGAGAAAAAAAAGTAAGCCAACGACATACCACGGCAACGCTAACAAGAGGGCCCATCTTTTAGAAACCCCAGCTATCAATGAAACTTCCCCTTTTATGCCAGTATTGTCTTAGGTTTTCTTGTAGCTAAGAGAGGGAGGGAGGGAGGGAGGGGGAAAAAACAGAAGAATTGGGAAGAGAAACGGGGAGGGGGGAGGGAGAAGAGAGGTAACTAACTGGAGGTAGAGGGAGAGAGAGAGATAGACAGAGACAGAGACAGAGAAAGAGAGAGAGAGAGACAGAGAGACAGACAGAAAGAGACATAGAGAGACAGAGAGAGACAGAGAAGGAGGGGTGGAGGGTTAGCATGATGAACCCATCTGAAGTTCTCTCCGTTTTTAATAAGCAGACAGCAGATAGTCTACGACCAGTCACTGAATAATGAGATGGAGAGAACGAGGGTGAGAGAGAGGGAGAGGGATGAAAAGAGAGTGAGACTCATTATCCCAACCAGATTTCATCACTGTCTCGTCACTGACAGCTCTCTCTTTTTCTCTAGCTCTTTCTCTTCCTTTTGCAAATGTAAGCTGGCTCTCGTAGAATGACAAAAGAAGCCCAATTACACTTACTATATATCATTAACTTAAAGCTCCATGTGCATGACACAAGTAATTCTTCCAACAATTGTTTACAGACAGATTATTTCACTTATAATTCACTACATCACAATTCCAGTAGGTCAGAAGTTAACATACACTAAGTTGACTGTACCTTTAAAAAGCTTGGAAAATTCCAGAAAATTATGTCATGGCTTTAGAAGCTTCTGATAGGCTAATTGACATCATTTTAATCAATTGAAGGTGTACCTGTGAATGTATTTCAAGGCCTATTTTCAAACTCGCTCGACATCATGGGAAAATCAAAAGAAATCAGCCAAGACCTCAGAAAAAATATGTGTAGAACTCCACAAGTCTGGTTCATCCTTAGGAGCAATTTACAAACGCCTGAAGGTACCACGTTCATCTGTACAAACAACAGTATGCAAGTATAAACACCATGGGACCACGCAGCTGTCATACCGCTCAGGAAGGAGGCGCGTTCTGTCTCCTAGAGATGAATGTACTTTAGTGCGAAAAGTGAAAATCTATCCCAGAAAAACAGCAAAGGACCTTGTGACGATGCTGGAGGAAACAGGTACAAAAGTATCTACAGTGGGGAGAACAAGTATTTCATACACTGCCGATTTTGCAGGTTTTCCTACTTACAAAGCATGTAGAGGTCTGTAATTTTTATCATAGGTACACTTCAACTGTGAGAGACGGAATCTAAAACAAAAATCCAGAAAATCACATTGTATGATTTTTAAATAATTAATTTGTATTTTATTGCATGACATAAGTATTTGATCACCTACCAACCAGTAAGAATTCCAGCTCTCACAGACCTGTTAGTTTTTCTTTAAGAAGCCCTCCTGTTCTCCACTCATTACCTGTATTAACTGCACCTGTTTGAACTCGTTACCTGTATAAAAGACACCTGTCCACACACTCAATCAAACAGACGCCAACCTCTCCACAATGGCCAAGGCCAGAGAGCTGTGTAAGGACATCAGGGATACAATTGTAGACCTGCACAAGGCTGGGATGGGCTACAGGACAATAGGCAAGCAGCTTGGTGAGAAGGCAACAATTATTAGAAAATGGAAGAAGTTCAAGATGACGGTCAATCTCCCTCGGTCTGGGGCACCATGCATGATCTCACCTCGTGGGGCATCAATGATCATGAGTAAGGTGAGGGATCAGCCCAGAACTACACGGCAGGACCTGGTCAATGACCTGAAGAGAGCTGGGACCACAGTCTCAAAGAAAACCATTAGTAACACACTACGCCGTCATGGATTAAAATCCTGCAGCGCACGCAAGGTCCCCCTGCTCAAGCCAGCGCATGTCCAGGCCCGTCTGAAGTTTGCCAATGACCATCTGGATGATCCAGAGGAGGAATGGGAGAAGGTCATGTGGTCTGATGAGACAAAAATAGAGCTTTTTGGTCTAAACTCCACTCGCCGTGTTTGGAGGAAGAAGAAGGATGAGTACAACCCCAAGAACACCATCCCAACAGTGAAGCATGGAGGTGGAAAGATCATTCTTTGGGGATGCTTTTCTGCAAAGGGGACAGGACGACTGCACCGTATTGAGGGGAGGATGGATGGGGCCATGTATCGTGAGATCTTGGCCATCAACATCCTTCCCTCAGTAAGAGCATTGAAGATGGGTGGTGGCTGGGTCTTCCAGCATGACAACAACCCGAAACACACAGCCAGGGCAACTAAGGAGTGGCTCCGTAAGAAGCATCTCAAGGTCCTGGAGTGGCCTAGCCAGTCTCCAGACCTGAACCCAATAGAAAATCTTTGGAGGGAGCTGAAAGTCCGTATTGCCCAGCGACAGCCCCGAAACCTGAAGGATCTGTATGGAGGAGTGGGCCAAAATCCCTGCTGCAGTGTGTGCAAACCTGGTCAAGAACTACAGGAAACGTATGATCTCTGTAATTGCAAACAAAGGTTTCTGTACCAAATATTAAGTTCTGCTTTTCTGATGTATCAAATACTTATGTCATGCAATAAAATGCAAATTAATTACTTAAAAATCATACAATGTGATTTTCTGGATTTTTGTTTTAGATTCCGTCACTCACAGTTGAAGAGTACCTATGATAAAAATTACAGACTTCTACATGCTTTGTAAGTGGGAAAACCTGCAAAATCGGCAGTGCATCAAATACTTGTTCTCCCCACTGTATATCCACAGTAAAACGAGTCCTATATCGACATAAGCTGAAAAGCAGCTCAGCAAGAAAGAAGCCACTGCTCCAAAACCGCCCAAAAAAAAGCCAGCATCATGAGGAAGGAAATAGATAGCATCATGAGGAAGGAAAAGTATGTGGATATTTTGAAGCAACATCTCAAGACATCAGTCAGGAAGTTTGGTCGCAAATTGGTCTTCCAAATGGACAATGACCTCAAGCATACTTCCAAAGTTGTGGCAAAATGGCTTAAGGACAACAAAGTCAAGGTATTTGAGTGGCCATCACCTCAATCCCATAGAAGATTTGTGGGCAGAACAGAAAAAGTGTGTGCGAGCAAGGAGGCCTACAAACCTGACTCAGAAACATCAATTCTGTCAGAAGGAATGAGCCAAAATTCACCCAACTTATTGTGGGGAGCTTGTTGAAGGCTACCCGAAACGTTTGACCCAAGTTAAACAATTTAAAGGCAATGCTATCAAATACTAATTGAGTGTATGTAAACTTCTGACCCACTGGGAATGTGATGAAAGAAATACAAGCTGAAATAAATCATTCTCTCTACTATTAGAGACATTTCACATTCTTAAAATAAAGTGGTGATCCTAACTGACCTAAGACAGGGAATTTTTTCTAGGATATAAATGTCAGGAATTGTGAAAAACTGAGTTTAAATGTATTTGACTAAGGTGTATGTAAACTTCCGACTTCAACTGTGTGTGTGTGTGTGTGTGTGTGTGTGTGTGTGTGTGTGTGTGTGTGTGTGTGTGTGTGTGTGTGTGTGTGTGTGTGTGTGTGTGTGTGTGTGTGTGTGTGTGTGTGTGTGTGTGTGTGTGTGTGTGTGTGTGTGTGTGTGTGTGTGTGTGTGTGTGCGTGTGTAGTGAATGTGAATGTGTGTCAGTGTAGTGAGTGTATAGAGTCGGTGCAAGATAGTGTCAGTGTAGATAGTCCAGGTAACCATTTAATTAACTACACAGCAGTCTTATGGCTTGGGGGTAGAAGCTGTCTCGGAGCCTATTGGTCCAATAGCGGATGCTCTGGTACAGTTTGCCAGACGGTAGCAGAGTAAACAGTCTATGACTTGGATGGCTGGAGTCTTTGGTAATCGGGCCTGGAGTCTTTGGTAATCGGGACTGTCCGCACCACCCTCTGTAGCGCTTTGCGGTTGAGAGTTGTGCATTTACCATACCAAGCGGTGATGTAGAACTTTTTGAGGATCCGAGGATGTTGTTTTTTCTTTCAGTCAAGGCATCACCAAGTGGGAGGGAGACAGAAAGAGAGAGAGGATGGAGAGTATATGCAGGGATAGAGAGTCAGGTACGAGGGTTGGGAGAAGTGCATGGACGAGCGTCTGATGGAGAGGAGGAGGAGGGGTGATGTGTATGGATTGGGGGAGTCGGGTGGTAAACTGCTTGTGAAATGAAAATATCTCTTTAGCAGAATCCTGGACACTTGGGCGCTGCCGCTGGATCAATGTGTCTGATTTACCGCCTGAAAGCGAGGAGAGGAGAGGAGAGGAGAGGAGAGGAGAGGAGAGGAGAGGAGAGGAGAGGAGAGGAGAGGAGAGGAGAGGAGAGGAGAGGTTTGAGCAGAGCCTGTGGGAGAAGAATCCTGAGATGGAAGGAGAGAGAGGTTCAGAGAAAAAGGGAGACAGAGAAAGAGAGGGACAGAGAAAGAGAGGGAAAGGGGAGGACTAGAAGAGTTGATGAGAATGTTAATTCTCCATAACTCACCTCTCCAGGTAATAAACTGGGTAGTGTAGTAATGGTGGTAGTGGTAATAGTAGTGGTAGTGGTAGTGTTCAACCACTTTTCTCGGTCCCAAAACACACACAATAAACAACAAGCACATGTTAACACTTCAGACACGTTAACACCTCAGACACATGTTAACACTTCAGACACACGTTAACACTTCAGGCGAATGTTAACACTTCAGACACATGTTAACACCTCAGACACATGTTAACACTTCAGACACATGTTAACACCTCAGACACATGTTAACACTTTAGACACATGTTAACACTTCAGACACATGTTAACACTTCAGGCGAATGTTAACACTTCAGACACATGTTAACACCTCAGACACATGTTAACACTTCAGACACATGTTAACACCTCAGACACATGTTAACACTTTAGACACATGTTAACACTTCAGACACATGTTAACACTTCAGGTGAATGTTAACACTTCAGACACGTTAACACCTCAGACACATGTTAACACCTCAGACACATGTTAACACTTCAGACACATGTTAACACCTCAGACACATGTTAACACTTTAGACGCATGTTAACACTTCAGACACATGTTAACACTTCAGGTGAATGTTAACACTTCAGACACATGTTAACACTTCAGGCGAATGTTAACACTTCAGACACATGTTAACACCTCAGACACATGTTAACACTTTAGACACATGTTAACACCTCAGACACATGTTAACACTTTAGACACATGTTAACACTTCAGACACATGTTAACACTTCAGGTGAATGTTAACACTTCAGACACATGTTAACACCTCAGACACATGTTAACACTTCAGACACATGTTAACACTTCAGGCGAATGTTAACACTTCAGACATATGTTAACACCTCAGACACATGTTAACACTTCAGACACATGTTAACACTTCAGACACATGTTAACACTTCAGACACATGTTAACACTTCAGACACATGTTAACACCTCAGACACATGTTAACACTTCAGACACATGTTAACACCTCAGACACATGTTAACACTTCAGACACGTTAACACTTCAGACACATGTTAACACCTCAGACACATGTTAGCACTTCAGACACATGTTAACACTTCAGACACATGTTAACACCTCAGACACATGTTAACACTTCAGACACATTAAAACTTCAGACACATGTTAACACTTCAGACAAATGTTAACACTATATGTACAACCCCATGAGGAACGTTGTACTTGGGTAACCTGGAGTCAACACTGGTCCTTCTTGACTTACTTAATTCTGCTCCTCTAGTTCCCAACCATTCACACAAACAGCTACATATACAGTATATATACTTGAGAGTGTATCAAATGAATGTTTAAGTGAGCGTGTATTTGCAAAGATCTGCATCTGAATGCGAACGAGACGGAGTGTGTGTGTATGCTTGCCTGTGGCAAGTTTGACTGAGACACTGTTCAATATACTATATTGTGGCCTGAGGGTGTGTGACCAGATGTGCTGAAGGCCCGGGACGGACGTCTCCTTTCCCGGAGTGTTTCCCCGCACCCTGGGGAGGTTAGGTTTATTTTATTTTTAATTTATTAAAAGGGCCGAAGTAATGAATTATAATCTTTAATGCAGCGACCGATCGATACCACAAGAATAAATCAGCTTTTACTGAGAGCGTCAAACCCTTTAATACACTAGGAGAGAGAGCGGGAGTAGATGGACGGAGGGAGAGAGGGAGGAGAGAGAGAGCAAGAGAGGGAGAGCAGGGCCGGTTCCAGGCATAAGCGACATACGCGGTCGCTTAGGACCCCCAGCCGCTAGGGGGCCCCTGATCCATTTTTTAAATGTATTTAAATTACAATTTTAGGAACTCTAAATTTGGTTGTGCATCAGCAGTTTCGCTCTTGTTATGTCAGTCGCTGACAGTCACTCAATTAGCCATGTCAGCTAACAATTTTTTGATTGGTAGTTAGTCTATCCAGCTATGGCCGAATACCGACGGGCACGTGCCCAGGGGCCCTGACCTCCAGAGGGCCCTTATTGATTTTGTTAGTCATTCTCACTCGTATCATATTAACGTGTCGTAAGTCATTACAAAATGTGTAGAGTTGCTGGAAATTTGCTTTAATACGGCAACACCCCATAGCAAAATGAGTAGAATTGCATGAAATGTGTTATAAACAAATTTTAAAACTCAGATTTTTCTCCACTGTCAAGGGGGGGGGGCACTAAATGTTTTGCCATGAGGTGGGGTGGCCCAAAAGGCTAGAGCCAGCCCTGACGCAGGGAGATGGACAGAGACTGAAAGGGAGGGAGAGAGAGACTGAGAGAGAGGGACAGATTGAATGAAGGACAGAAAGGAGGGAGAGAGAAATAGGGAGGGAGAAGTGGTAAAGAAGGAGGGGGGTAGATAGTTACCTTAGGGGTAGCCTCATTGACTAAAAGCCCCCTGAAAGCTCTAAGATTGTGACAGTTTTGTGAGGAAGCAAGGTCACAGGGTCAGACTCTAAGTCAAGACAAACACTTATTTTCTCTCTCCTGCTGTCTGTTGTTGTTTTTCTCCTCTCAGCAAATCCTCCTCGGTCTCAGAGCGTTTCCACAGCCCAGGGCTAGACTTTAATTAATTAGACAAAACCTTATTTATTCCACTCTCTCTCTCTCTCTCTCTCGATCAGAGTTCAGTTTTCTAGGTCTCTCATTATATCTTCTCCAGTCCTACAGGTAGCTAGCACCTCCGCCTGCGGAAATAATACATCAACAAAAATACAGATATGCCATGAAAATCTGATATCACCAAGGGCCGGTAACTACAGTACCACCTCCATCTGACTAACTAATACATCAAAAACAAGGAATTGTCTTTAATATTTCCAAAGCTTTTTAGTCGGGGGGTTAGGCTTAGTCTGTGTCCGGGAAACCGGACCCTAGTGTTTGCTGGGTCCAAGTCAGTGTTACTGGCGCCCAGTGTTTGCTAGGTCAGTGGGATTTCAGGCAGGCAATAAAGCTAAAGCTCTGGCCAATAGTGGCTCTTTAGAGAAGGCCAGGGCTGAGATAATTAGGGCTGAGATAGTTAGATAGACAGACTCAGAACAGAGAGAGATCTTCACAGACAGATAGACACAGATGGCATTACACCACTACAGACACATACTGACAAGTGAAGATGGCCACTGGCCTGTGTGCTGTATATGTCATTAATTTATATTCTAGTCTATTGGCTGAAAGGAATCAGAATCAAAATCTAGTCTATTTTTTACACCCGTACTCTTCAAACATACATGTTGATGACCATTGGCCTTCAGATGTATAATTTATTTTATTCTACTGAACATAAGGAATGAGGAGTTTAAATGTCTTTGTTCTGGGTTTTTATTTCACTGCTTTTCTTCACTTTGTGGTTACTGTCTGTCTGCAGGTGTCAGATGGAGTCTATCTGTAATAACCGACTGAGTGGCAGGCCCAATATCATCCTCCACACTCTCGCTCACGCTGGATGCATCTCAATTTCATAAACAAAATGTTCAGAGGCTGGGGCCTCATTTTGATTAATGTTGCCATGACAACTACATAATTCATGAATTGTATTAGCGTTCCATTTGTCTTTTTCTGAATCATAATTCACTGGGGCTTTGGTGGAGAGAAAAGCCTCTCTGCTTTTATCCTTTAGTGTCTGTCTTCTCTCCCCTTAATCCCTCCATCCTCCCCACCCTCCCCAGCTGAAATGCTGACGTGTTACCCCCTTGGTGTGGGATGAAGGGAACCAGAGTGGCCCTACAGTCGTGATGAACCTACAGGCCTTGCTTCTCATTTAAAAGATGCTCCCTCATCTGAACTGTATTGGTGTCTAACTAGCTCAACACTGACACCCATTGGCCAGAGGAGATGCCGCTTGTCACCCCAGAAGAACAGAGACATCTCTTCAATGTTATACAGTACACAAATAGAGTAGAAGCTGGAAGCTGCATGGAAAAAAGGATCCAAAATACTGTATTTTATTAGGCACCTTTTTCAAAAATATGACAAAACATTTGAATTTGACACTTTTAACTTGGATTTAGATCAGATCTATATGCAGAGGTTGGATGTGTGCAAAGGATCATGGTATTTCCAGTTGAAGCAGAAAGGCAGTAATTCTCTCCTAGTTCGCCGGTTTGTCCTTACTGGACTGACAGTAAGGACAAACCGTTGAGATGTCCTTCATTGTTGTCCCCACTCACGGCTAAAACCAAACACACAAACACACAGAGGTCCTGTCAAAACCAGTCACTTCACTTCAATTTGTCAGGACTGGTCAGGGACATCAGTGACAGTTGGTACACAAATTCCCTCATATCTAACCCCTCCCTCTGTCCTCCCTCCACCTCTCCCCTATAGTCCACACCTCCCTCCTGACCTCTCCGTCTCTCTTCCCCCACATCTCTCTCCTTCCCCCTTCTTTCCTCCTCATCCCTCCTTACCTCTCCCCTCCCTCTCCCTCATTTCCCCGCACTCCCTTTCTTTCTCCACACCTCTCTCTCCCCATTTCCCCCTACTCCCGCCCTCCTCACCTCTCTCTCCCATGTTTACCGGCACTCCCTCCATCCCTCCCTCTCTCTCCCCATTTCCCCCCTATCCATCACCTCTCCCCTCATCACCTCTCCCTCCTTCCTCCATCACATTCTCCTGACTGGTGGTGGCTGAGGTCATGGGTGTTGTTTTGGTTTTGGGAGTGAGTGTGTCTGTAGAGCTGCTCTGCCCCTCCCAGATCACTGTGGAACATCTGTCTGCAGATTGTAGATGCTGGAGGGGCGAAGTCTTCTGGTCTCCGGGACTGAAGGATTGGGAACCCAGCTTTCGACGGGAGCTGAGCTTTCGACGGTACCCCGAACCTGAACGCAGCGGCAGCCCACACAGCCCTCCCTCCTGGTCAGAGTTACCCAGCGAGGGGGCATGTCGCAGGGGGGAGGGGGAGACGGGGGCACTGCGGGGGTCTTGAGGAGAGAAGAGAGAGAACAGAGGGGTAAGATATAACGGGGTAGGATGAGGGAGAGAGAAAGAGATAGAAAGAGAGGGAGAGAGGTATGAGGAGTAGTATCAGTACAAATGACTCATGTAGTGATTTGAATGTGATTTGTGTTTGTGTATAATAGTGTCTGTGGTCTCTCACCGAGTTGCTCAGTGTGTGTGTGAGTGTGAGTGTGAGTGTGAGTGTGTGAGTGTGTGAGTGAGTGTCTGTCTGTCTGTCTGTCTGTCTGTCTGTCTGTCTGTCTGTATAGTCTCACCAGTCACAGCAGCAGTCTGTGTCTGTGTGTCTAGTGGGTAGTCTGCACAGTCAGCCAGGTTCTCTATACTGCCAGCAATGTGGAATAGAGCATGTCCCTCTCTCCCTACTCCTCCTTTAGGCTTAATCAGCTTCTTCATCCTGTCCGCTATCCAGTTGGACTTCCTTCAGAGAGGGATGGAGGGAGGGAGGAAAGGAAGGAGAGATGGAGAGGGAGGGATGGAGATCAATATCAATAGGAAGTGACAGAGATGGAGAGTGTGTTGTGTGTGTGTATGTGTGTGAGCGTGGGTGTGAGCATCTGTGTGAGTGTGTGTGTATTTACTTGGCCTTGCTGGGTGTATGCATACTGGGGTCCAGGACTCTGTACTGATCCATGATCTTCTCCACCAGCTTCTGTTTCTCTCTACGGAGTTCACCCATCTTCTCCCTGGAGAGAGGAGAGAGGGAGGAGAAAGGAGAGATGAGAAGAGAAGAGAAGAGAAGAGAAGAGAAGAGAAGAGAAGAGGAGAGGAGAGGAGAGGAGAGGAGAGGAGAGGAGAGGAGAGGAGTCGAGAATAGAATAATAATCTTTACGTATCGTGTGGCTGTGTGTCTATGTGTACTGACTGGTACTCTCTCTGCTGTGAGTGGTGCTGGTCCTTGCGCTCCAGGCTCTGCTCTATCAGGGCTCTGTTGTGATTAGTCAGACTCTGGTTCTGCTCCAACAAGTGACGGTTCTCCTCCTCCATGTTCCCCTTCAGCTGGGTCAGCAGCTACACACACAAACACACACACAGGTTTCAGAATAATTTATAGTAAACATAAGGTGTGTGTGTGTGTGTGGAGGTGAGACCCTCCCTTCCTCCTGACCTGGTACTGGTTGGTGAGGCGGTCGGTGCTGAGCTCCAGTCTCTGGTTGTTCTCCCTCAGAGAGCTGATCTCTCCCTCCAGCCTGGTCCTCTCCATCTGGGCAGCACTCAGCTCTCCCCGCAACACCGAGCCCTGGGCCAGCAGCTCACTCTGCACCTGGGCCGACTCCCTCTGCACATCCTGCAGCCTAGGAGAACAGAACAACATACATTTATTGACAGACAGCCAGCCAACCAACCAATTAACCGAGTTACTTGACAAGATAAGAAGGTGAACCAGCAAGTCAGGCTATTTGTCAGTCAAACAACCAACTGCCAGGTGTCAGACTGAATAGATCAGGGATGAACTGAATACATCCATGATTAACTGAATAGATCAGGGACAAACTGAATAGATCTGTGATGAATTGAATAGATCTGTGATTAACTGAATAGATCAGAGACAAACGGAATAGATCCGGGTTGAACTAAATTGATCTGGGATGAACTGAAAGAATCAGGGACAAACTGAATAGATCAGGGACAAACTGAACAGATCAGGGACAAACTTAATAGATCTGGGATGAACAGGTCTGGGATGAACTGAATAGATCAGGGATGAACTGAATAGATCTGGGCTGAACTGAATAGATCTGGAATGAACTGAATAGATCCGGGATGAACTGAATAGATCCGGAATGAACTGAATAGATCCGGGATTAACTGAATAGATCCGGAATTAACTGAATAGATCCGGGATGAACTGAATAGATCAGGGATGAACTGAATAGATCAGGAATGAACTGAATAGATCCGGAATGAACTGAATAGATCTGTGATGAACTGAATAGATCTGTGATTAACTGAATAGATCAGAGACAAACTGAATAGATCCGGGTTGAACTAAATTGATCTGGGATGAACTGAAAGAATCAGGGACAAACTGAATAGATCAGGGACAAACTGAACAGATCAGGGACAAACTTAATAGATCTGGGATGAACTGAATAGATCTGGGATTAACTAAATAGATCAGGGATGAACTGAATGGACCAGGGATGAACTGAATGGATCAAGAAGTTATATTAAATTAAATGGCTTGAAGAGAATAAGTGATGACGGAACAGTTAGTTGTTTGACTGACAAATAGCCTGAGAGAGTTTTTTTTTACCTCTCATAATCCTCTTTCAGTCTCTCTAATTCTCTTTCTCTCTCCACCTGCTTTTGCACCTCTCCCTCCATCTTCTCTCTCTCCATCTTCATCTCTCTTTCTTTCTCCTCCAGACGAGATTTGAGGCCCAGGAGCTCCTGATACCTGGGGAACATGAAGGTGTTATGAACGTTGCTATGAATTATACTTAAACACTCATTAAGGTGTCATGACTGATTTCATGAATGTTATTTTATCAGGGTTTTTTCACAAGTCAGTGTATTCAATGGCATATGGAATTCCAATCAGACTGGTTTCATAAAGTTAACAATTCCTTATGTATACTTCTTTAAATAAAGTGTTACTTGGTGTTACCTGTGCCCTCCATCTCCCTGTGTTCATTACATTCCCTCCAGCTCCCTGTGCTCCCTACCTTCCCTCCAGCTCCCTGTGCTCCCTACCTTCCCTCCAGCTCCCTGTGCTCCATACCTTCCCTTCAGCTCCCTGTGCTCCCTACCTTCCCTCCAGCTCCCTGTGTTCATTACCTTCCCTCCAGCTCTCTGTGCTGTGTCTCAAGGTTACGGTTGCTGCTCCTCAGGTGGGAGTGTCTATCCAGCAGCTCCTCTAGCTCCGCCTCCTGCCTCTGCTGCAGCGCTGTCATCCGCTCCAGGTCCCTCCTCAGCCCCTCTGTCCTGACCAATGACTCCTCATGTTCCCTGGCCCACACCTTAGACTCCGCCTCCAAAGCAGCACACCTGGCCTTGCTCTCGCTACACCTCGCCAACACTGTTGCATGCTGGAATCTCAGGGACGCCTGCTCCACCTGTTTCAGTATAATAAATATATAAAACAATAGTAGCTGTATCAAATCAAATCAAATGTTATTTGTCACATGCTCCGAATACAACAGGTGTAGACCTTACCATGAAATGCTTACTTACAAGCCCTTAACCAACAATGCAGTTCGAGAAAGAGTTAAGAAAACATTTACCAAACAAACTGAAGTGCCAAGTAACACATTAAATAAGAATAGCGAGGCTATATATAGGGGGTACCGGTACTGAGTCAATGTGCGGGCATACTGGTTAGTCAAGGTCATTTGTACATGTAGGTAGGGTTAAAGTGACTATGCATAGATAAAATAGTCTGGGTGGCCATTTGATTAATTGTTCAGCAGTCTCATGGCTTGGGGGTAGAAGCTGTTAAGAAGCCTTTTGGTCCTAGACTTGGCACTCCAGTACCGCTTGCCGTGAGGTAGCAGAGAGAACAGTCTATGACTTGGGTGACTGGAGTCTTTGACAATTTTTTGGGCCTTCCTCTGACACCACCTTGTAGAAGTCCTGGATGGCAGGAAGCTTGGCCCCATTGATGTACTGGGCCATACGCATAACCCTCTGTAGCGCCTTACGTTCAAATGCTGAGCAGTTGCCATACCAGGCGGTGATGCAACCAGTCAGGATGCTCTCGATGGTGCAGCTGTATAACGTTTTGAGGATCTGGGGACCCATGGCAAATTATTTCAGTCTCCTGAGGGGGAAAAGGTGTTGTCGTGCCCTCTTCACGACTGTCTTGGTGTGTTTGGACCATGATAGTTTGTTGGTGATATGGACACCAAGGAACTTGAAACTCTCGACCCACTCCACTACAGCCCCGTCGATGTTAATGGGGGCGTGTTCGGCCCGCCTTTTCCTGTAGTCCACAATCAGCTCCTTTGTCTTGCTCACATTGAGGGAGAGGTTGTTGTCCTGGCACCACACTACCCCTATAGGCTGTCTCATCGTTGTCGGTGATCAGGCCTACCACTGTTGTGTCGTCAGCAAACTTAACGATGGTGTTGGAGTCGTGCTTGGCCACGCAGTCGTGGGTGAACAGAGAGAACAGGAGGGTACTAAGCACGCACCCCTGAGGGGTCCCAGTGTTGAGGATCAGTGTGTCAGATGTGTTGTTGCCTACCCTTACCACCTGGAGGTGGCTCGTCAGGAAGTCCAGGATCCAATTACAGAGGGAGGTGTTTAGTCCCAGGGTCCTTAGCTTAGTGATGAGCTTTGTGGGCACTATGGTGTTGAACGCTGAGCTGTTGCCAATGAACAGCATTCTCACATAGGTCTTCATTTTGTCCAGGCGGGAAAGGGCAGTGTGGAGTGCAATTGAGATTGCGTCATCTGTGGATCTGTTGTGGCGGTATGCGAATTAGAGTGGGTCTAGGGTTTCTGGGATAATGCTGTTGATGTGAGCCATGGTCAGCCTTTCAAAGCACTTCATGGCTACCGACGTGAGTGCTACGGGAAGGTAATCATTTAGGTTAACTTTGCACAGGGACTATGGTGGTCTGCTTGAAACATGTAGGTATTACAGACTCGGTCAGGGAGAGGTTGAAAATGTCAGTGAAGATACCTGTAGCTGAGTGTTGAGTGTCTGCAGCTTGGTGCAGGTCTCCTGCAGGGTGATAGAGTGATGTTGCAGGGTGTCTATCTGTTCCCTCAGGTGGCTACAGGCTGACTGGGACTGAGACAGCTGGGATAGCAACACCTCCCGCTCCGCGCCCACCGCTGCATTCTGAGGGGGAGGTGAGAAAGAGATGATTTGACTAGAGACAGCTGACAATCACATGACAAGTTGTCACAGCATATATCAGCAGATTATAATCTGCCAGGTGAACACACAGACACCTCCCGCTCCTAACCCACCGCTGCATTGTGAGAGGGGGGTGGGGGGGGGGGGGTATGGCACAGCTAATATCAACAAATTAAAAAGCGTCAGGTGAACACACACACACACACACACACACACACACACACACACACACACACACCTCTCTCTCCAGGTCTATCAGTCGTTCGCTCATAGACCAGTCCATCTTCTCTACTCCAGCATCTGAGGTCATACAGGGGTCATGGCCCTTCTTTGGTTGGGTGTCTGAGGATGTAGCCTTCTGTGTGTTAGCAGGGCTTTCTGGTGGGAAATTAGGAGGGACGGCATCTCTCTCCCACTTCTCTGAAAGGAGAAGGTTAGCGGTAACCGTCTTCAGTTCGGCCTCCACCCTCTCCAACTCCTGCTTCAGCCGTGCAGCCTTATTGGATAATTCTTGGGACAGTACCTTCTCATTGGCTAGCTCCTGTGGGAAAAGGAAAGGATGAAAACTGATTTCTAGGCTCAAGGCACACACACACACATACACACATACACACACACATAAACACACACACCTGAATCAGAGATCTGATTTTATCCTGTGCTTCTGTGTTCAGCTCTTTAAGCTCCTGGCTCTCCTTCTCCAGACCCTGTAGCTGAGTACCGAGCTCCTTCTCCAGGTCCTGTAGTTGAACACAGAGCTCCTTGGATTGAGACAGCTCCTGACACACACGCCTACAGAGACAGAGAGATCAACTAAGTCAGAACCAAAATACGGTGTGTGAGTGTGCAGGTCCAGTGTGCAGGTCCAGGTGTGTGTGTGTATCACCTGTGCTCTGTATCCAGACTGCAGGCCCTCTGGTTGCTGTGTTCCAGGGCTGATGCTGTACTCTGTAGCTGCTGCCTCAACCTGGCCGCCTCCCTCTCCCTCTGCCTCTGCTCCTTCCGTTGGTTGTCCAGCTCTCCCTGACACGCCTCCTTCTCCTGCTCCAATCGCAAGGCCTCCAGCAGAGCCTGGTCCCGCCCCTGGGTCAGAGACTCCACCTCTATTGCTACCTCACGAAGCTCCGACTCTAGCTCCTCCTCATTGCGCCGTGAGGATTCCAGACTCCTCCCCTGACGCTCTAGCTCCGCCCTCAGGGCTTGGGTTGTCAGCTCCAATTGGTCACCCTGGCAAACAAGGTAGCGTTCAGGATCACAGTATTCAGTGGCATTGTGTAATCTAGGCCTGATCTTTCTGTTGGTAGCCGTGTGTACTGTGTGTGTTGTGCTGAGTAATGTGTGTGTGTTTTGCAGTGCATAGTGTGTGTTTTGTAGCAGTGACACCTTGCGTTGGGCAGTGCGTAGGGTGTCCACAGAGCTACGGAGGGTCTCTCTCTCTCTCTCCAGCGTGGCTCGCTCCCCCTCCAGAGTAGCGATGACCGAGGCCTGCGTCCGTTGCAGCTCAGCCTGGCTCCGCAGGCAACATAGCTCCTCCTCCATCTGCAGACCCTTCGCCTGCAGCACCTAACACACAGCAGAGAGGAATGATGTGGAATGGACAGAGAAACAGACCATCTGACAGACAGACACACTACAGTAAGGAGGACTAGGATGACTAAGAATGGAATGAATGGACAGATGATGGTACTCTATGGAAGACTATGGATGGACGGAAAGATGGATAGATGGATGGATAGATGGACAAGGGATTAAGTAACTGTCTAGGACATCTGCAATGTGTAGGAAGAAAGCCCTATGAGTCTGGTATATGAAACTACTGGCAGAGTAATGATTGTCTGATCATGATGGGTTCCATACCTCTATCTGTCTCTTGGCCTCCGCCAGGCTCTCTGTAGCCTTCCTCAGTCTCTGGCCCTCAGCCTCCAGTAGCACCAGTCTCTGCTCAGCCTCCCAGGCTTTCCTGCTCTGTTCCCCCAGCTTGGAGCGCAGGTCCTGGGCTACAGACGCCTGTCTGTCAGCCTCCTCCAGGGCCTGCTGGAGCTCAGAGGCCAGGCACTCCACGTCCGTCCCAGGGAGCACACACATTTCTTTTTCACTGAATTCCACAGACTTTTCTTTCTCTTCTCTCTCCTTTGTTTTTGGCAGTTTCTCTTCTTCAGTGGCTGGGCTGGGGTCTTCTTCAGTGGTTGGGCTGGGGTATTCTTCAGTGGTTGGTCTGGGGTCTTCTTCAATGGCTGGCCTGGGGTCTTCTTCAGTGGCTGGGCTGGGGTCTTCTTCAATGGCTGGCCTGGGGTCTTCTTCAGTGGCTGGACTGGGGTCTTCTTCAGTGGTTGGGCTGGGGTCTTCTTCAGTGGCTGGGCTGGGGTCTTCTTCAGTGGCTGGGCTGGGGTCTTCTTCAGTGGTTGGGCTGGGGTCTTCTTCAGTGGCTGGGCTGGGGTCTTCTTCAGTGGTTGGGCTGGGGTCTTCTTCAGTGGTTGGGCTGGAGTCTTCTTCAGTAATTGGATTGGGGTCTTCTTCAGTGGTTGGGCTGGGGTCTTCTTCAGTGGCTGGGCTGGGGTCTTCTTCAGTGGCTGGGCTGGGGTATTGAATCTCTGTCCAGTCAATGTCTGCCTTCCCGAGATCTTCTTCCTTATAATTTTGTACATGTTTTATCTCTCTCCTGATCTCCTTCTCACCTTCTTCTTCGTCTCTCTTTTTAGGTTTCAGCACCTGATCCTCTACTTCCAACTCTCTCTCTTCCGGATTGAGCAACTCTGCCCCAACTCCAGCTTCTCTTTGGGTTCTGATGATGTTGGCTCCCCTCTCACTGTCCAACCCTCTACGAGCAATACCCTCCCCTTCTCCTCTTGAGGACCCTTGGACTCCCCTCTCCCCCCTCTCTCCCCTCTCCTCCTTCTCTCCCTTCTCTCCTTCTTCCTCAATACTTTGATGCTTTGTCAACAGCAGTTCCAGGCTCTTTTTCAAAGTGAAATTTGCATTCTTGACGTTCTGAAACTGAGAGTGGAGAGGAGGGTTAGACAATGACAAGAACAGTTCATGTGTCAGACGACACAGTGAGGTTACATCTAGATACATGTCAGACGACACAATGAGGTTACACTAGATACATGTCAGACGACACAGTAAGGTTACATCTAGATACATGTCAGACGACACAATGAGGTTACACTAGATACATGTCAGACGACACAGTAAGGTTACATCTAGATACATGTCAGACGACACAGTGAGGTTACATCGAGATACTAGGCAGACTACACAGTGAGGTTGCATCTAGATACATGTCAGATGACACAGTGAGGTTACATTGAGATACTAGGCAGACTACACAGTGAGGTTACATCTAGATACATGTCAGTGTAACGGTTTAGTGAACCACTACTGCGTGATGAGTAACGTTCTCTTAGACCTGAAGACTTTTGTTCAGCTTTACTCAGTCGGTCACATCAGCTCACCTCTCTTAGTGTGTTCTGATGTTCCGCCTCCAGTAAGGCCAGCTCCTCCCTCACCTCTGGCAAATCAGCTTGCTGCAAAATATAGTAGACAGTTGGATCCTCCAATAGCAGTGCCCTTAGTCTGGACACTAATACAAATACTTGGCAAGCCAAAAGGCTCCGTGTTGAGTCTCATTCTTCTCAAGGTTACGTTTCCTCTCTGGAGTTTAATCTAGACTCATTCTATTTTGATTGATTGACACTTACCCTCTGACCCCTGACCTCCTGTTCAGACTGCAGTTCCTCCAGACATCTCCTCAGCACAGCGTTCTCATTCTCAGCTCCCAGAAGCATCAGTGACGACGCCTCGCCCACCTCCACACTCAGAGGCTTCAGATCTGAGAAATGGCGGGGGGGTTGGAGGGAGAGAGAGAGAGGAAAAGATATATATAATTACATTGCTTTGGCAACAGTGGCACCCATTCATGCCATTAAAGCTTATTTTAATTAGAATTAGAGAAGAGGGGTAGTTGATAATAATCAAACAATTGAACTGAAAAGACACACAACAGACAGGCAGGCAGACTGACTGACCAATCTCTTCTCTTAGCTCCTCTTTTAGCCCAGCCTCCTCGTCAGACTCCACCTCTGATAGGTGGAAATGTCGAGCCGCTGTCATCGTGCCTGTACTGTTGTTGTTGTGTCTAAGCTCCTGTCTAAGCTCCCCCTCCAGGCACATGTTCATCTCTAACAGCTCATCGACCCTCTGCCTCTCAGTGTCTCGCTCCTACACACACACACACACCAACAAATTAGGGAAAATGTCTATGTGAGCCCAACCAGCAGATGCCAAATTTCTTACTTGTGATTCACAAACATGTTTGGTTAACACACCTACATTACCATCATTACCTACCCCCTCCAGGTCTATGAGTCTCTGTCGCAACAGTAGATTGTCCCTCTCCAGCTCCCGTAGGCTGGAGCAGCGTTGCCGTGTGTCAGCCAGCTGCTCCTCCAACAGGACCCGGGTCTCCTGTAGCGCCACACACCGCTGCTGCTGCTCCTACGGGGTCACCACACAGAGACAGGGGACAGAGACACAGAGAGACAAGGACAGAGACACAGAGAGAGAAGGGGGGTAGAGACAGGGACAGGGGATAGAGACAGAGACAGGGACAGGGGATAGAGACAGAGACAGGGACAGGTGATAGAGACAGAGACAGGGACAGGGGATAGAGACAGAGACAGGGACAGGGAATAGAGACAGGGACAGGGACAAGGGATAGAGACAGAGACAGGGACAGGGGATAGAGACAGGGACAGGGGATAGAGACAGAGACAGGGACAGGGGATAGAGACAGAGACAGGGGATAGAGACAGAGACAGGGACAGGGAATAGAGACAGGGACAGGGACAAGGGATAGAGACAGAGACAGGGACATGAGATAGAGACAGAGACAGGGGATAGAGGCAGAGCCAGAGACAGGGACAGGGGATAGAGACAGGTTGAAACTGAGTGTAAAACAAGGTTGTTGTGGATGTTGTTTCAAAGCCTAACACAACGAAATGGACAGCGCTTTCTAAGGTGAAGATTAATTCAAAACACCCATATACATATTAGAGCTTATGCATATGCCTAGGCTTATGAGCTCTAGCCCGAAAGAAAAACTGAATTAAATTGATACAATACATAGCCTACCGCATTTTACCCGTGGCAGAAAAACACAAAACAAAACGGATTTAATAAGGCTTTGGTACATAGTTGGTCTAGCCTATACTAACAAATTAACACATTTGAGTAATCGCCTTTGAGTGTGGACTGTATTATTATGCATACTGGATAGACTGATTAACTTGTGCTACGCTCCCAAATGTATATCCATGAGTCTGGGGGAGAATGTATAGCCCTAGCGATGCTGTTGGCTCGTTGATTGTGCCGGGCGGCTTACAATTATTGAATTTGTATTAGGGATTAAAATATATATCTTTTCATAATTAATTGGTTGACACATTAGCTTTAGCTATACAGAATATCTAACCACCATGCATTTCAATCTCCTCCTTTCACTCCTTTATTCCTTTCTCGAGCGCGCAGACGAGTGGTCAACAGTTTAGTGAAATATGTTTCGTTGCGAAAACATGTTACTATCGATGATCCCGAACAGATTTCACTTGGTTTCCTAAATTAAGCACTGGGTAGTTGCAGGAACAAGGTTGGAGAATCCATGCCATACAGAGTTTGGGCAGAATATCACCTGTCGGGCAGCGAGAGCATGCTCCTCAAACAGTGCTTATATTTATTTCTCAACTGCTCATATTAAGCACAGCTCCGCTATAAAACTGACGTAACCTACAAAATGGACCATTCCCTGTTCGAGTGCATACAGATTCCGTATTTCCCCCCCCTGCCTCTGTTCCTACCTATTTGATAACAAGATTACATTGAGAATAGTTTGATGGGTGAAAAGTTGTTTTTGCTAATTTCACAAAGCATCATGCAGCCCATATACAGTTTTTCTATGACAAATATATTTTTTATTTTATTCAGCTAACTTCAATTATATTCTTCTTGCTATAAAATCATATCAAATAAAATAATGTCGTATCTTATCAGCTAAATGAACAAGCCTACAGCCTATGACATGGAGCATAGCCAGATAACATAGGCCTACAGAAGACCAACTCATTCTGTTCTTCTGAGATACATTTTCTTAATATCATAATGATTCTTTATTTATTTAACCTTTATTTAACTAGTTAAGTCAGTTAAGAACACATTTTTATTTACAATGACGGCCTACCCCGGCTAAACCTGGACGACGCTGGACCAATTGTGAGCCGCCCTATGGGACTCCCAATCACAGCCAGATGTGATACAGCCTGGATTTAGACCTAACTGAAATAAATAATGGATTTATAGTGATGGTGTATATTAAATTGATTTATTGTACTTTTTTAAATGTAGATGTTCCAAAGGCGGCAGGTCAGCAGCTTGTATGCATGGCGGCCTGGAGATGAATAACATGTTTATGTTAATTAACGTCAATTACCGTGAGACCAGCAGTCTTTTACATGACAATAACCGCCTGACAAAATGTCATGACCGCCACAGCCCTCTAGCACCTATACTACAGGTAGAAACTGCAACAATGTCATCAATATCGAGGGAGCTCACCTATTATAAGCCCATCTGCAAACACAGAGGGGAAGTAGCTTGGGAAGGGACTAAGGGTTGTTTTTGGAATGGGCCATCCATCAGCGTATTGGTGGCAATACCTTCAGCAGTGTCTCTGTGTAACAAACAGTGTGTGGTGTATTGGTGGTAATACCTTCAGTTGTGTACGAGTGACTTCCAGGCTGCGTAGTCTATGTTTGCAGCTCTGTAATTCTGTCTGCAGTTGCTCGGCTCTGCCTGCACGGTCACGAAGACAGTCCAGCTCGTCACACAACGCACGCATTCCTCGTACCTCACTCTGAAGACTGCGGTTCTGCCCAACACACACAAGATGGAGGTGAGGTCAGAGGAGAACAAAAGTAACGCAAAGTTCCGGTACAGTTACTGGTAACGATGATAGAGAAAATCGTACCTCTTTCTGAAGTTTCCTCAGCTGCTCGTCCATAGTTTGCACTTCCTGCTTGTAATCCAATAGTTGATCCTCTTTGTCTTCCCTGTAGAAACAGATGGCGTTATTGTAATAGTATTGTGCTACTAACCTACAGACACCTCTTACAGAACAGTCCTCTTCCAATTTAAAAACCTTTAACACACACACATACACACACACTCGCCTTTGTCTTTCCTAGAAATGGACGACATAGTTATAACAATTAGTTATAGTTATAATCTCTCAAAGAAAAGTCTTCCTCCAATTTAAAACCTTTTTGATGCACACACGGACATGACTGTCTCACACACACAAGCATACACACACACACTCACACATCTTACAGTTCTTGTTTGAGGCGTCTTAGTTTGGCCCTGCTGCCTGCTAACTGGACAGCCAGACTCTGGGGCAGATCCTTTGTGTGACCACCTGGGGGCGCCATGAGAGACTCAGCCTGCTGGACCTCACTCGCCCAACACAACTCTGCTATCCTCTGAGGGGGGGGGGGGGGGGGGGGTTCGGGTGGTGGAGTAGACAGAGAGAGGTGACAGGAAGGTGATGAAAAATCAGGTTCTGTGTGAATCTGTGAGAGTAAGAAACCCTTAGAGCTTTTTAAATCAGTTTTGACACAGTGAGGCTTTCACTGAGAATACACTCTCCTATAGAGGCTGAACGGCTGAAAGAATTCAATTCCTCTTCTGTTGTTCTGGACATATTTGTAAGTATGTGTGTGTACCTCCAGGTGTGTGTCTCTCTGTGCCAGCAGGCCTTGGATCTGTCGGGCCATGGAGCCAAAAAGCACCTGTAGCTCCACCCCCTCCAGCCCTCCCAGCTCCTCCCATTGCAGTGGCAGCACCGCTCTGGGGTCCTGGGTCACCTGCAGGAACAACAGTTTCTTACCTCTCTATGGTAATAACGGTATGTGACTGAGCATTCCGGGACAAAATGGCTGACTTGTGGTGAACTTTAATGTTGATATGGGTAGATGAGTAGGGAACTGAACTGACCTCCTGGATACAGTTGGCAATGGCAGTTTGAGTCTCGATGTCCAACGACTGGATTTGCTGTATGAATGTTTCCTTCCTCTCACACTGTTGCTGACCAACAATGAGTAGTCAGTAAGGTTGGTAAAGTTACAATGGTAGTGTATGTGTGCGTGCGTGTGTGTGTGTGTGTGTGTGTGTGTGAGAGAAAGAGAGAGAGAGAGAGAGAGACATCACCTGTACAGCACATCCCAGTAAAAGCAGTAGCAATCTCCTCAACTCCTCCACTGCTGCCTCTGAAAGTTACAGGTCTTGTGACTATCTTGTTCTTATGACTATCTTGTTCCCATCGCACTCTCATAGACAACATAGAAGGCCAATCAGAGATACTGTACTTTTAACTGGATCTACTTACCTGTTAGGGGGTCTTGCCCCAAAATGGCAATGTTCGGAAGAGGCATCAGAATCAGCTGCTGTAGGTCTTCCTACAGACAGAATGAGAGGGTTTGAGCAAAGAGAGAGCTTGAAGGGATTAAAATATTTATTGATTGTAATTTTCCGTTACTATTCAAATCAAAATTTAAATGACAAAACCTTCCACTAGCATCCTGCTGGCCAGTTCAGTTTAGAATACTAACACAGACGACGATAGAAGGGGAAGTGGGCCTACTTGTTCACATCTGTTTCTACGTAGTACAATGGCTATATTTGGTTCTCAGACACAAGCCCTGGTAGAGAGAAATGAGGCTGAAGAGTGATCACATGCTGCTGGTGGTTTAAGGTTTCACAGCAGTGCCAGTGTGACCGCAGAGTGACCACATGCTGCTGGTGGTTTAAGGTTTCACAGCAGTGCTAGTGTGACCAGGAAACACAAAGCAGGAAGTGAAACCACAAGAAACAAAATGGCATCGTAGCAACACCAGACAAGACGGAATTGTTGTCATGACAAATAGTCCTGTCAATGAATTGTATCCAAAATATTTATGAATATTCCCTGGATATTCCTTGAAACTTGCTGGTGTCCCTCCCATGATGCTCCACTGTTCAGAGAGTTTGAATGACTTATAAAAAAGCAGAAACTGAAACAGTGAAGACTCGTGTTTTTGTGTATTTAATGCATTTTATCGGACTAAAGTAAATTTCTCAGAGAGATTTAACTGAATGTCTCACTAGGCTTAAGTCTGAATAAGACAGATGTGTATCAAACATGACACAAATACCAATACCTGGTAGAAGGCCCTGAGGTGTCGGTTGAGGATGGAGAAGTTCTGGACTCTGAGCATCTGGTCGTCTCTCCCACTGCGGTACAAATGCTCCAGCTTGGGGTTGGGGTCTCTGGGAGGGAGGGAGGGAGGGAGGGAGGGAGGGAGGGAGGGAGGGAGGGAGGGAGGGAGGGACGGACAGACAGACGTGAAAGGCACGGCTTATTTGGTACAACAGCCAGAGTGGGGCTTGAACCAGTGTGCACTACTACCTCTGCCATAAAAGCCCTCACCTCTTGGCAGAGGTAACTATCCAACCCAGTATTTCACCACCTATACTACCGGGTAAAGTGAAATAAATGTGAACTTACATGATCCTCATGACCTCGTTGAGAAAGATCCCATTGGTCAGCCTCAGGTAGCGGTCATGGGAATTCTGGCACTTGTAGTTCACCTCCACGTACTGGTTGTAGAGCATGACGTTGTCCTCCCTGTCCACTCCACCATCAAAGAGCTGTACCTGAGGGAGTGGGTGATCATATTAAGAGCTCAGTTCAATCCGTAGAGCTCAAGGTCCGCTTTATAGCGCCATTGACAATTAAAGGCAATGTTCTGGCAGTCGTGGAGACTGTATTTACAATCTGAAATTACCATTAAATGTGAATCACGCTATTGGATTGAATCGAGCCCTAAATTACTCCATTGACAAGTTGTTAAATGTAGTTCTATGGGTGAAACCATAGAAACAGAATATACAACCTTAAACAATATACAGTCGTGAAAAAGTAAGTACACCCCCTGGAAATGTATCTTCTTTTTTTTTTGGCATATTTGGACAGATGGATGTGTAATCTTCACTTCAACACTATTGACAGATAAAGATGACCAAATTTAACAAATCACACAAAAAAAATAAAACGTAGGTAAAAAAAAAAAGGCATTTTGGTTTATTTTAATTGCATAACATTTTCAAAGTTTTGTGATTTGTTAAATTGGGTAACCTTTATTTGTCAATAGTGTTGAAGTGAAGATTACATATCCATCTGTCCAAATACGTAAAAAAAAAAAAAAAAAAAGTTTCCTTTCCAGGGGTGTACTTACTTTTTCACATGACATTATATGGAGTCCATAAGGGTACCTAACAGAGACAACTGTTATCTAGAATCTGTGGTTTGAGATCAATGAAAGCAGAGATGGTCACATTTTACTCAGAAAAACAGGAACAGGAAAAGGAAGTGACAGCTATAAGGAAAATCAACAAGGGATAGGAACCTGTGAAAAGGAGAAGTTTGAGAACTAAGTGTTGTTTGCTGTCGTTTTCATATGACAAAAGTTTTGACAAGCATTTGCATCTGATTCAAGTTCAACCCATTCATGTTGTTATAACTCTTGTAAATAAAGAGCTATAAATTATTCATAAAATGGGATAATCTCATGTGAGAAAAATTCTTATTTACAGGTTGTTTATGTACAGGATTTTTATGAATTGATACTCCATAAAAGCAAAACAACAGCAATAGGCTATGTTTTTTTTATGTTTTATAAAAGACTATTCATCATCAAGTGATTTAAATAAGCTTTCAAACATACCCAAGTCACCAACGCACTTTCCATGAATTCTTCTAGAAATGCCATTCTGTTAGAGTCCATGGTGTCGCATAAAGAATTTACAAACTTCTATAAAAATATAAATAAAATATATCCTACATTAAAGCAATTTTACTAATAAGTGAAAAACAATATCCATTTTGCGTCAAGTCAAGTGGTTTGACATCTCCGTTCCCCTCCCTCTTTCTTCCCCTATGTCACTTTTTCACGTAGTGCGTGCAGTGATTACCGTTCTCCCAGTAGCAGGACAATAGGGTGGCAGCACGAGCGCAGATGTTTATTTTCAAAATAAGAGTCATCCTGCATAAACATGCTAAACTTTGGGAATATCTAGTGCCTTACAATTGTTTTTCACAGCACTGCAACCACCTTTGATCATTTGACGTATTTCATTTTTTATATTGTATTATTTATGACAGAATGTATTTTTAAAGTTTACACAAATACTGGTATGAGTAGGCTATATTTAAATAAATATACTTTCAATAAATTACAAATATACAGAGCCTTAGGAAGGTTTTTATTTTATTTTAACCTTTATTTACCTAGGCAAGTCAATTAAGAACAAATTCTTATTTATAATGACGGCCTACACCAGCCAAAGCTGGGCCAGTTGTGCGCCACCCTATGGGACTCCCAATCACAGTCAGTTGTGATACAGTCTGGATTCAAACCAGGGTGTCTGTACCGACGTCTCTAGCACTGAGATGTAGTGTCTTAGACCACTGTGCCACTTCAGACCCCTTCCACATTTTGTTGCGTTACAGCCTTATTCTAAAATGGATTACATTTTTTTAAATCCTCAGCAATCTACACACAATACCCCAAATGATAGAGCAAAAACAGGTTTTTAGACATTTTTGTAAACCAAAATACCTTATTTATGTAAGTAAAGACTCGAAATTGAGCTCAGGTGCATCCTGTTTCCATTGATGATCTTGACATGTTTCTACAACTTGATTGGAGATCCACCTGTGGTAAATTCAATTGATTGGATATGATTTAGAAAGGCACAAGCCTGACTACATAAGGTCCCACAGTTGACAGTGCATGTCAGAGCAAAAACCAAGCCATGAGGTTGAAGGAATTGTCTGTAGAGCTCCAAGACAGGATTGTGTTGAGGCACAGATCTGGGGAAGGGTACCAAAAAATGTCTGCAGCATTGAAGGTCCCCAAGAACACAGTGGCCTCCATCATTCTTAAATGGAAGAAGTTTGGAACCACCAAGACTCTTCCTAGAGCTGGCTTCCTGGCCAAACTGAGCAATCGGGGGAGAAGGGCCTTGGTCAGGGAGGTGACCAAGAACCCGATGGTCACTCTGACAGAGCTCTAGAGTTCCTCTGTGGAGATGGGAGATCCTTCCAGAAGGACAACCATCCCTGCAGCACTCCACAAATCAGGCCTTTATGGTAGACTGGCCAGACATAAGCCACTGTTCAGTAAATGGCACATGACAGCCCGCTTGAAGTTTGCCAAAAGGCACCTAAAAATACTCTCTCTCTGGTCTGATGAAACCAAAATGTAATTCTTTGGCCTGAATGCTAAGCGTCACATCTGGAGGAAACCTGGCACCATCCCTACTGTGAGGCATGATGGTGGCAGCATCATGCTTTGGGGGGATGTTTTTCAGCGGCAGGGACTGGGAGACTAGTCAGGATCGAGGCAAAGATGAACAGAGCAAAGTACAGAGAGATCCTTGATGAAAACCTGCTCCAGAGCGCTCAGGACCTCAGACTGGGGGCGAAGATTCACCTTCCAACAGAACAACGACCCTAAGCACACAGCCAAGACAATGCAGGAGTGGCTTCGGGACTAGTCTCTGAATGTCCTTAAGTGGTTCAGCCAGAGGCTGGACTTGAACCCAATCGAACATCTCTGGAGAGACCTGAAAATAGCTGTGCAGCAACGCTACCCATCCAACCTGACAGAGCTTGAGAGGATCTGCAGGAAAAAAAACGATTTAATCAATTTTAGAATAAGGCTGCAGCGTGGCAAAATATGGAAAAGGTCAAGGGGTCTGAATACTTTCAGAATGCACTGTAAGTTATTGGAATTACTCAATAATAGTCTGCAAAACTTTAATTGGCTCTCACGTTGGGCAAAGGGTTTAATACAGCATGCTGGTGACTCCTTACTCAGCCTGACCCACTCCATTCACTGCAATGCAATACACTGTCTATGGGATACTTATTGGGTTGTAGCGGAAAATAACTTTACTACCTGTCTCATATGAACAGGTGTGGGAACTACTCAGTAGGGCCTTTACCAACCAAATATTCAGCAACGCTTTGTTCTCCACCCTCTCCATAGCTCCCAGTGCAATACACTGTATTAGACTGTACATTGATGGGATACATATAGGCTTGTAGAGATCTTTTCTATCTGTCTCAGTTAAAGTGGGGTGGGAAATACTCAACAGGGTCTCCACTAAGCAAATATGTTTCGTTTTTTTTTATGTACAACACAGTCCCCCTCAAACTACACATATTTGGTTAGTAGAGACCCTACTGAGTATTTTACACACCCTTTAGCTAAGACAGTCAGAAAAGATCTCTCTACAGCCCAATATTATCAACATACTAGTGTCAACATTGTTGGTCCCATAAATTATTTATTTGCTTTTATTGTTGGCACCATAAAAGTGGCCATTGATAAAAATGTAATGTAAATTAGTTATCCACGTTTGCAATGTTTTAAAATGCGGGCGTGTATTTGTGAAGCTTTCTTCATTACCATACAAACGTGACGTCATCCGTTGTGCTGCTGGCAGAATACTATTCTGGTGGCGAGCACATTGCAAAGCCACACCGGAATACCTAAACGCTCACATTGCATTAGTGCTGTAGGCCTACCCGGCACAGTCATCACCACATTTACCAGTGATTTTGTTTCCATAAAACAAAGCCGCTCAAAGACAAATGAGTAGGTGGATTGAGCACTGCATCTCAGTGCTAGAGGCGTCACTACAGACACCCTGGTTCAAATCCAGGCTGTATCACAATCGGCTTTGATTGGGAGTCCCATAGGGCGGCGCACAATTGCTCCATGCGTCGTCAGAGTTTGGCCGGGATAGGCCGTCATTGTAAATAAGAATTTGTTCTGAACTGACTTGCCTAGTTAAATAAAGGTTAAATAAAAAAAGTATAAATAAATGTTACTCAGTCGGTAGAGCATGGCGCTTGAAACGCCAAGGATGTGGGTTAGATTCCCACGGGGTACCAGTATGAAAAATGTATGCACTCACTAATGTAAATCGCTCTGGATAAGAGCTTCTGCTAAATGACAAAAAAATCATTATTATTATTCAGCCCTCTTGTAGCCTATTGATCAAGAAGTACTCGACATGGTAAATTCCGTTTGGACGAGGTTTCGTTGCGCTTTCAGGTGTAATGCAATGGCGAACCCTGGTGGAAATATGGTGTAAAGGTCAGTAGCCTACAATCTATGAACGTCCTACTTATCAAAGAAGGATGACATGTTGAACATTGTCGTTAAACACTGTATGAACCATTTGACAAAAGAACAAAAACAGCAAATAAACAATTAAACATGTTGACTGTATGTAAGATAGTGCACCGTTAATAAGGCACTCAACATTGATGGGGTGTCAAACATAATGAAACATGTAATTACAACTTTCTTCATGACCACACTTTGAAGTGAACTTTCTCCAAACCCTGTCCATTGTTATGGTATGTTTTTACTCCATCTTGCTCCAGTGTTCCTGTTGCTGAGCAGAGAACTGCTGTAGCAGTAGTCTAGGGATTAGCTATATTAGGATTATAAAGGTGTTGTGAGTGGTGTCAGAGTATACCTAGCAGCCCAGATTACATTGTACAGTCACCCCGCTCCATACTGTCATAGACCTACTGTATCACTGGCATCACGTTGTCATTACACACACATCCTTCTGTACCTCTGGGTAAACTGAAATAACCCAATGTACAGTTGAAGTCGGAAGTTTACATACACTTAGGTTGAAGTCATTAAAACTCATTTTTCAATCACTATCTATCTACTTTGTGCATGACACAAGTCATTTTTCCAACAATTGTTTACAGACAAATTATTTCACTTATAATTCACTATATCACAATTCCAGTGGGTCAGAAGTTTACATACACTAAGTTGACTGTGCCTTTAAACAGCTTGGAAAATTCAAGACAATTATGTCATGGCTTTAGAAGCTTCTCAATTGGAGGTGTACCTGTGGATGTATTTCAAGGCCTACCCTCAAACTCAGTGTCTCTTTCCTCGACATCATAGAACAATCAAAATAAATCAGCCAAGACCTCAGAAAAAAAATGGTTCATCCTTGGGAGCAATTTCCAAACGCCTGAAGGTACCACATTCATCTGTACAAACAATAGTACGCAAGTATAAACATCATGGGACCACGCAGCCGACATACCCCTCAGGAAGGAGACGCGTTCTGTCTCCTAGAGATGACCGTACTTTGGTGCGAAAAGTGCTAATCAATCCCAGAACAACAGCAAAGGACCTTGTGAAGATGCTGGAGGAAACAGGTATAAAAGTATCTATATCCACAGTAAAACAAGTCCTATATCGACATAACCTGAAAGGCCGCTCAACAAGGAAGAAGCCACTGCTCCAAAACCGCCATAAAAAAGCCAGACTACAGTTTGCAACTCCACATGGGGACAAAGATCATACTTTTTGGAGAAATGTCCTTTGGTCTGATGAAACAAAAATAGAACTGTTTGGCCATAATGACCATAGTTTTGTTTGGAGGAAAAAGGGGGAGGCTTGCAAGCCGAAGAACACCATCCCAACCGTGAAGCACGGGGGTGGCTGCATCATGTTGTGGGGGTGCTTTGATGCAGGAGGGACTGGTGCACTTCACAAAATAGATGGCATCATGAGGAAGGAAAATTATGTGGATATATTGAAGCAACATCTCAAGACATCAGTCAGGAAGTTAAAGCTTGGTCGCAAATGGGTCTTCCAAATGGACAATGACCCCAAGCATACTTCCAAAGTTGTGGCAAAATGGCTTAAGGACAACAAAGTCAAGGTATTGGAGTGGCCATCACAAAGCCCTGGCCTCAATCCCATAGAAAATGTGTGGGCAGAACTGAAAAAGCGTGTGCGAGCAAGGAGGCCTACAAAACTGATTCAGTTACACCAGTTCAGTCAGGAGGAATGGGCCAAAATTCACCCAACTTATTGTAGGAAGCTTGTGGAAGGCTACCCAAAACATTTTACCCAAGTTAAACAATTTAAAGGAAATGCTACCAAATACTAATTGAGTGTATGTAAACTTCTTACCCACTGGGAATGTGATGAAAGAAATAAAAGCTGAAATAAATCATCCTCTCTACTATTATTCTGACATTTCATATTCTTAAAATTAAGTGGTGATCCTAACTGACCTAAGACAGGGAGTTTTTACTAGGATTAAATGTCAGGAATTGTGAAAAACTGAGTTTAAATGTATTTGGCTAAGGTGTATGTAAACTTCCGACTTCAGATGTATATCTATCTATCAGTGGTGTGAAGTTCTTAAGTAAAAATACTTTCAAGTACTACTTAAGTAGTTTCTTTTGGTATCTACTTTACTTTACTAGTTTTATTTTTGCCAACTTTTACTTTAACTTCACTATATTCCTAAAGAAAATAATGTACTTTTTACTCCACACATTTTCCCTGACACCTAAAAGTACTTGTTACATTATGAATGCTTAGCAGGACAGGAAAATGGTCAAATTCACACACTTATCAAGAGAACATCCCTGGTCATCCTACTGCCTCTGGTCTGGCGGACTCACTAAACACACATGCTTTGTTTGTAAATTATGTCTGAGTGTTGGAGTGTTCCCCTGGCTATCCGTAAATTAAAAAACAAGAAAATGGTGCTGTCTGGTTTGCTTAATATAAGGAATTTTAAAAGATTTATACTTTTACTTTTGATACTTAAGTACATTTTATCAATTACATTTACTTTGAATACTTAAGTATATTTAAAACCAAATACATTTACTCAAGTAGTATTTTACTGGGTGACTTTACTTTTACTTGAGCCATTTTCTATTAATGTAGCTTTACTTTTACTCAAGTATGACAATTAAGTACATTTTCCGCTATCTATCTATCTATCTATCTATCTATCTATCTATCTATCTATCTATCTATCTATCTATCTATCTATCTATCTATCTATCTATCTATCTATCTATCTATCTATCTATCTATCTATCTATCTATCTATCTATCTATCTATCTATCTATCTATCTATCTATCTATCTATCTATCTATCTATCTATCTATCTATCTATCTATCTATCTATCTATCTATCTATCTATCTATCTATCTATCTATCTATCACAAAAGGACTCAACTCAAATCCAATAAAAGCAACTAACTTTAATATATTGATGCCAACTTCACATCAACTTGACATGTTACTTAGCAGGGCATTAACAAACTCTAAAGCCAATCCAGTATAGAATTGACTGTAGGCCTTCTTCACACGGGGTGAGTGTTTGTAGTATTACGTTGTTACCTGTGTGATTTAGATTTTGTCAGATCTGAATCAAAGATCATCAGAACATTAATGTACTTCAAAGTGTGTGTGTGTGTGTTTTCATTTACTTGTGTACCAGTATGTGAATATTTATAAAATGTCTGTGTGAATTAAGTTGTAAAAGTATGTGTGTGTTCAGGACACAAAATGGTGTCTCAAAGATTGTCTGTGCAGAGCATGATAAGATAAGATTCCTTGTGTATTTGTTGTGCTCATGCATTGTTGCAGTATAAATCAAGCCAAAAAGATCAGTGCCTTGTTATATATTATATTTAATCTAGCTGGACGTGTCTGCCTTCTCGCCGTCCGCCCCTGCTTCTGCCTCATCACCTGCTTCTACCTGTATTGATGAAGAGACGGGACACAATTAGGTTATCTTTTTGTGAAACATCTTTAGTAAGATGCAACAAAAAGCTTACACAAAGCATTGTGGTTACTGTAGTACATCATGCTACACCAGGGTGTGATCATGAGGATGTATTGCTACAGAATGTTAAGATATAAATGTTTTGTGCAGAACATATAGAGATGTAGGATCTTAATTTGATTGCTCTTTTGTTGCTGAGAATTGCACATTTGTAGTGTATTCAAGTTTTAAAAAGGCTTCTAAAGTTTGTAATGTCCATTTTGAAATTTCAGACTTGATTTGCACTAACGAAAAATGTATCAACCCCTACAAAAATGTCCATTAATTATAATCCCTATAATAATTTGCTGCAGTATTATTTTCCTACTGTAGCAAACTGGCTCAAATTAAGATCCTACATCTGTATGATTGGTCTGTCAGTTCCACTAGGGACATTTTGTCAGCTCTATTTATTCTCTTTCTAACACACCCCCTGATATGTTTCACAGAGTATTATGGGTACTGTAGTACACCACCTGTCCGAACTGCAGCAGTTTGAACATGACGTTCTTGACGTCCATCAGGGTCTCTTTGACCCCCTTCGCCAGGATGTAGCCCTCGCTGTCAGCTTCAGGGTTCTCCGGGTCCACACCGTCCAGAGACGTATGCAGGTACCGCAGGCTCACCAACACTGACATCTGTGGAGATGATGTCACAGGGGTCAAGGTTAAACTCAAAGCCATGGTTACAAAATGTATATCTACAGCCACCTTATCACAGGGGCAGCAGTTGATGGTATCAAAATCACCACTGAAAACTACTGTCGCCACATTACTGGTCAAGGGTCAATGTTCATATTTTGTCTGTGTTTGTGCATATGTATACCTGCAGGGAGATGACCGACAGTATCCCTGGGCCGATGGTGTTCATGAGGCCCATGTAGTAGTCGACCAGCGCCTGTCTGCAGCCGCGTATGTACAGGTTCAGCTCCTCACTTTGGTGCTCATAGTTGTAGTGGGCAGTGTTGTCTGTCAAGTGGTTCTGGAGGCAGGGCCGAGGGGAGCCGGGGTTACAGCAGCTGAAGGGGACTCCATCCATCAGGTAACGACCGTCCACGTTGCTACGCACACGACTGGAGAGGAGATAGGTTAACGGTTTGATTGAGTGTTTCCATTGTAAAATGTTACCTTACATAAATGACACTGGCTTTAATGATGGATGACACATTTATGAGACATGACGTATGAAATCCCATGTGAGTCACCATCACCTCAGACAAGTCAGAGAACGGTGGTTTAACTTCACTTCTCCTCTCCACCCCCTCCCTCCCTCTGCTCCTCCCCCCCTCTGTCCCTCCCTCCATCCCCCTCTTTCTCACTCCTTGACATCTTTAGAGGTGAAGTCCAGGTATCTGTTGCTGATCCACTGCACCTCGAACCAGTCCCTGTAGTTGGTGTTGCCGCAACAATGCAGTTCCATTTGCAGCCTGTCAATGGTTTCCTTCTGGAAGCAGCGGCCCGGGACGTCCGTGTCCCGATAGAACCGGATACCGTTCCTCAGGCCCACCTGGGATTGGACAGAGAGGATGTCATAAAAGAGACCAGGAAGTACTCATAGGAGCCAAGGCTTGTTCTCAATTAATCTTTCCTGGATTCCTCAGTTCCTGTGTCCTCGCCTTCTTCTCAAAACACATTGGAGAAGAAGATCTGGGTGGGGGGACCTTGACCTTCTCCTCCAATACGGATGTGACGCAGGTGAGGAGACAGGCTCCGAGGGATCACAGAAAGACTAATTGAGATAGGCTCCGAGTGTTGTCATTATCTTGTTCAGTTCCATTCACCATCTCATCCTTCTTCATCCCATCCCAGAGGCCCTTACCTTGAGTGACTCCTCAAGGTTTCCCTGCAGGGCGTAGCTGAGCACCACAGCAGACAGCAACCAGACACACACCATCCAGGCCAGGCCATACCAGGGCAGCAGGAAGGGCTTCCAGGGGGGGAACCGGGCAGAGTCCAGGGAGTCCTGACACACCCGTCCAGCAAACAAGTTGATCCCAATGGTTACCAAGCCCACCAGCATCAAAATGTTGGGCACCACATGGATCTCTGTGTTGTCCATCACCTGGAGGGTCAAAGGTCAAGTCTAGGATCACATTACTATACCAGTTATAACAAAGTAATAACAAAGGCAATGTACTAGTTATAACACAGTAATAAACTACATTGAAATGATTTATACATGTTACATTATAGAGCTAAGCACCAGAGGATATGTTCTAGTATGTACCATTCCATGATGATGATTCTAATTATGTATGTTCATGTAAAGCAATATGAGTAATGGTAGTCAGCACCCTACATAACTACTGCTCCACTATATCCACTTCAGTATTATGACATTGTATATAAAGTGCAATAAACTATAATTTGTCAGTTTTTTTCTGTTGTA
Organism: Thymallus thymallus; assembly: GCA_023634145.1. Classification (NCBI taxonomy): domain Eukaryota; kingdom Metazoa; phylum Chordata; class Actinopteri; order Salmoniformes; family Salmonidae; genus Thymallus; species Thymallus thymallus. The sequence continues at coordinate 24,613,254 of CM042384.1, read as the reverse complement.
TTGGTGTTATTGAGTTCAGCAATGTTGACGTTCTTGTTATTTTTCAGTAACGTTCATGTAACATGTAACAACTTGTCAGATCCAGGTCGTTGCATATAGAAAATCATTGAGTGTTGAAGCTAGGCGTTTGTCACCAGCAAATGCACTTGAAAACAATGTTTCCTTTTTTGATAGGCCCCAGATTGAAGCCACCCTTAGTCAATGGTTCGTTGGAGATATACCAGCGCATCCGACATCTGGGTGATATGAATGAATCCTCTCCCTCCGCCTCCCTCCATGCATACAATCCATACATAGCATGAGTCATGAACACAGCTATATACACACATCCACACACCAATAAGCCTGTCTACCCCCAACAGCAACACACCAATAAGCCCCTCTACCCCCCACATACACACAAAGCTTGTCCAGATTCAAGCCATCTGCATCACGACAGCCCAATGTTTTGATCTGCAGTGTGAATAAAGCTTTGTGTGTGAGACGGACGTCACACTGAGAGACACACTGAAAACACAACACAGTGTTTAATGGAACCAGCCAGGATAGACGATAGGAACAGTAGTGACACAGACTGACGGACAGTGTGTGTGTGCCGTGTGTGTGCCATGTGTGTGTCGTGTGTGTGTGTGTCGTGTGAGAACATGACAGGTGTGCCATGTGAAATACATCAGGTGTGTGCCGTGTGAAATACATCAGATGTGTGTGTGTGTGTTTGTGTAATTTGCCATGTGTGAACAGGTGTGTGTGTGTGTGTTATTGTGTCAGCCGGTACCTCTGCCCTGCGGAGCAGCTCGGTCTTGAGGTACACTCCCAGGGAGAAGGTGAAGGCCCCAGCCAGCACGGCCAGCCAGGACAGCAGCCACAGACCCTGGGCCAGACGCACACGCCTCTGCAGGGGGAACTGCAGCTTCAGCAGTGCCATGGCTGGTGCTCACAACAACCAACACAGGACACAGAGAGAGAGAGAGAGAGAGAGAGAGAGAGAGAGAAGAGGACGGAGGGAGGGAAGGAGGAGGAGATGTTGGGACTATCAAGTAGAGAGGGATAACAGTGAAGGATGGGGGAAAGAATATTGGTAGGTTCAAAGAAGGAAAGTTCTGGGCAAAATAGAAGGTGGACTACTGAGATTCATAGGAGTAGGTCATGCGAAGGTTGTTGTATTAGACAGACAGGTACGACCTTTCCAGGGTTATTATCAGATTGATCTCCTGTAAGTTGTTCCAGATCCGTCTGAAGGACAGTTGTTCCAGATCCGCCTGAAGGACAGGTTCGGGTTGGGACAACGATCCAAACCTTTGACGTAGAAAGTAAGTATTAAAATGTAATCCAAAAACTGAAGGCCAAGAAAATAATGAGTCTAATAGATATTGGAAAATTCACGTCCTTTTTTGACAGCAAAACTATGATCCTTCAATCCATCAGGTTATGGTTGCACCACAACATTGACCCTTCGATTCACACAATTACTGACGATGACAACCCCCGTTTGTTTAGGACGGAACCCCTCTGGTGTGGTCTGTGTGTAGTCAAGGTGCACCCCTAAATTCCTGCTGTACCCATGGTGGAGGACATGGACTGGCCAATGTTGAGGGTACAGTATGGATATGGTAATCCCACCATCATATTCCTTGGGATCCTATTAGGACAGGAGCACCAATGGGAAAGCAGGCCAGTGTCTGATCAGCAAAACTGCACTGGGCCTACGGGTTGGATTTGACGGTTATGACTGGTAGACTCACAGAGACAGGACGGAGGGGGCCAGGGCTATCTTTGGCTGTAGTTTATACATGCAGATAGAGAGAGATGGATACAGCTTACAGGCTAAGGGACTGGGGGAGGGGTAGAGTGATGGCTTAACACAGGAAGAGGATAATGTTTGGGATAAAGACAAATGAAGAAACCAGACATCCTTAGAATTAGTCATTTTATTGATCTACAACATCAAAAGTAATTTTTTTTTGGGGGGGGGGGGGGGGTGACAGCAGCTTTATACAGTTTTAGCTAAGATAGTTTATTAGGATGGACAGCATAGCATTCATATAGGACCCTGTGTGTTTTGGACAATCATGTCACAAGACCTGGATTTTAACCTATTTCATCAAACTGTCCCCTTTTCTTGCTATGTCAGATGGTCCTGCACCATCCTCAGACAATTGCTTTTATTGTTGGTGTAATTCTTATTTCTGGAAAAGGCTTAAAGGTAACTCTAGGTCATGTGACATGATAGCCCAAAACACAGTGGGTAATATGTTAATGGCAGCTGGATCGATGTTATTCAGATATGAAGATTACTTTATTGGCTTGCTGGAGCTTATAAAATAGCAGTCATTGTTATAAAATTGAAAATTCTACTCACTGTCTAGACAAAACATTCTTTCAATTCTGCATCACTTCATAGGGTGAAAGGAGGGACTCTACCACATTGCAAACTTGGATTAATAATTATGTTCTGTATACATGTAAATTAATTGTTTAATACTTTCTTTACCACTGCACCACAATACATTTGGGAAAGAAACAGAATGTAATATTTACAATGCCATCACTCAAATGTATAGTGACATTTAAATGTTAAATACATGCAGAACTACAAACCATCACAACAAACCATCACAAACAAACCATCACAAACAAACCAGCACAACAATCCATCACAAACAAACCATCACAAACAAACCATCACAAACAAACCATCACAAACAATCCATCACAAACAAACCATCACAAACAAACCATCACAAACAAACCAGCACAAACAAACCAGCATAACAATCCATCACAAACAAACCATCACAAACAAACCATCACAAACAAACCATCACAAACAATCCATCACAAACAAACCATCACAAACAATCCATCACAAACAAACCATCACAAACAAACCATCACAAACAATCCATCACAAACAAACCATGCCATCTTGAACAATCCTAGCCTATGTAATATTAGGTTACAATTACAGCAGTTCATAGGTTCCTTTTACTCCACCCCCCTCTCTTCAGTTGTTCCCCCTCCCCCGTTGGCCTTGTGCCCCCTCCTCCCACCTCCGCTCCCATCCTCTGGGTGTGTCAGCTGGTGCATGAAGTCATCCAGAACCCTCTGGGCCGTCAGATAGGACACATCAACAACAGCACCCAGCTTACTCTCAGCTGCTCTCCCTGCCCCTGCCACGCCCCCCTTAACAGCAGGCACAAGGTAACCTTCCCCCCCTGCACCTCCTGCACCCCCTGTACCCAACTCCACCAGAGGGTAGGGGTTGGGAGTGGTGTCAGTGTGAGGTTGGTAGCTGGAAGGCCTGGACTGTCTTGCCGCTTGGCTGGCAGATAGTTTCTTGTAGATAGCCATACTTATGTCAGCGACGGAGAAAGGGGGACTCATCGGGCGACATTCCTCATTTCCTGTCTGACCTATCACCCCAAACCCCTCCTCCTCCTGCTTCCAGGGCATAAAAGCAGTGAACTTTTGTGGCCCCGCCTCACACTCCCTCAGTCCTGTGGCTGACCAATCAGACAGCTTCTGCTCCAGTTTTGGAGCAGGTGATTGGATGTCGCCTGTGGATTGGCCGGTTTTCAAGGTGTTCTTCAGGAACTGCTTGGCAGCGTCTCCAGAGTCAAAGTGCTTCTCTAGGAGCTCCTTGATCAGACAGGGAACCTGGAGGACAGCACAGACATCTTCTCAGTTCATACAATACAACAGACATATAGAAACCAGTAGAGGAGGTAAAATAAATGATCATGTAGGCAGCAATGAGCTGAACAAATCATCATATTGTCTTTCCACCACTCTGTCTGTTGCCAGTATGTGAACAAAGCTAGTTTGAGTTTGGGTGTATGTGTGAACAAAGCTAGTGTGAGTTTGGGTGTATGTGTGAACAAAGCTAATGTGAGTTTGGGTGTATATGAACAAAGCTAGTGTGAGTTTTGGTCATGTATTGCTCAGTAGATGGTGCTGTGCTCACATTGATGTTCTCCAGAGAGGCGATGGTGACGTTGGCCTGCTCCAGCTCTGTGCCGAGATGGGCGATACGTTGCACCATATACTTCCTCTCAGAGCTAAGGCTCTCAGTCTGCAGGGATAGAGCAGAGGACATGACTCAACATATTCAGTACAGTTTGTTCTAGAGATAGTATGGTAGTAGTACTTATTGTGCTTTCAGTCTTCAAGGACAAAACAGAGCAGATGACATAAGTTAACACTGTGTGTTGAGGTGACAGAGAGGGAGAAGGGTATTCAGAGCAGCGTATCTTTCTATGCCTGGGTGGGGGTATGAGTTTATATAGAGGCAGGAGTCTTACTTAACCATATGACCTGATCTGGAAAAACAAGTTATAGGCCAGGGCCCACAGTTTTACCTGGTCAGGTCCTGGCCCTAGATAAGATAACCTCAGTCTCTCTCTCTCTCTCTCTCTCTCTCTCTCTCCCCGTCTCTGTCTTTGTCTCTCCGTCTGTCATGTTTGACCTGATTCTTACCGCTGAGTGCAGTTTCTCCCCAAGAAGGCTGTTGGTGTGCTGGGTACCTGTGTGTGTGTCCTGGAGCCTGCAGCAGAGAGAGACAGTGCATCATAAGCAAGGGTGTGGCTATGAATTCTGGGCCCATGTTGTATGCCATAACCTCCACCCACGCACCCCTAGGCCCCTGGTCATGAGACCATCTGACCTCTGACCCTAACAGTAGATCAGACCATACAGCTGGCAGGCAGAGAACCGCTCAATTTAACCACACCAATCAGTCACACAGAGCTATTGATCAGTGGAATTTGCCTTCCAGGAAAGGAATGTAGGGCAAAAAGCCCTAAGGACTATTTCACAGGTTTGACAGGATGAGAGTTTCATAAAGTGTACTCTGTAATCCATAAAGGGCATGCCTAGATGTGCTGCATGCCTTCCCTGGGACTCACAGTAACTTGAAAAGATGTATTATAAATCACATCAGACATACAAGGACAAGAGCAAGCTTTGTTACTACAGTATTATACAATGATTATTGTTGTTATTGAAGCACTTTACACTATAGCCGTCGTCATATTATCATGTTACTATGTAACACTGTAGCCGTCATCATATTATCATGTTACTATGTAACACTATGGTCGTCATCATATGATCATGTTACTATGTTACACTGTAGCCGTCATCATATTATCATGTTACTATGTAACACTGTAGCCGTCGTCATATTATCATGTTACTATGTAACACTGTAGCCGTCATCATATTATCATGTTACTATATAACACTATAGCTGTCATCATATTATCATGTTCCTATATAAAACTATAGCCGTCATCATATTATCATGTTACTATGTAACACTGTAGCCGTCATCATATTAACATGTTACTATGTAACACTGTAGCCGTCATCATAGATAGATAGATAGATAGATAGATAGGTACTTTATTGATCCCCCGGGGGGGAAATTTCATTGTCAAGCAGCTACAACAAAACACAGGGCAGGTGCAAAATGCCACAACGAAAAGTACACAAAAGACAGATACACGGTACATGATACATAGAGCGGCAGTATGAAAAAGTATAGAAATACAAGATATCTGGAGTGGAAAAAAAAGCTATAAAAAGGACATTGAATAGTATGGGTGGTTGGCTGAATATGTACACTATACGTTGGTGGATGTTGGATGGTTAACTATACTATACAGGTCGATGGCAGAGAAATACTTCAGTAGCTAAAAATGCGTATGATATGAGCGAGGGTAATAATAGTTTACTTAATAGACAGACTGGGTAAATGAACAGGTAAGTGAAAATTTTGCATGGTTAAATTAGCTGTACAGTTAGGTATACAGTTATATTTACAGATAAGTGAATACTTGCATGTTTACACAAACTGTACAGGTAAATGACAGGAAGAGATACTTTAATAGCTAAATGTGTGTATGATATCATTTGGGGTAATAATAGTAATTCCCTCAAAATACAGTCCTTAGTGCGCAGGGTTTAATTACAGACAACTGCACTTATTGCACATTCGATATGCTAAAAGCAATGAGAAAAGGTGCAACTGGCAGGATACTATAATGCATTCCTGAGTGAATGCCTACGTCCAATAATTACTTACAATATTGCATGTGATATAATATAACAACTGTACATGAGTATGTATATACAGACCTGTATGAATAAATAGGTCCTGAGTGGATGAGTGCTGACGGACCAGAGTTACTCACGGATGGATGCATGTTACTATGTAACACTGTAGCCATCATCATATTATCATGTTACTATGCAACACTGTAGCCGTCATCATATTATCATGTTACTATGTAACTCTGTAGCCGTCATCATATTAACATGTTACTATGTAACACTATAGCCGTCATCATATTATCATGTTACTATGTAACACTATAGCTGTCATCATATTATCATGTTCCTATATAAAACTATAGCCGCAATCATATTATCATGTTACTATGTAACACTATAGCCGTCATCATATTATCATGTTACTATGTAACACTATAGCTGTCATCATATTATCATGTTACTATGTAACACTGTAGCCATCATCATATTATCATGTTACTATGCAACACTGTAGCCGTCATCATATTATCATGTTACTATGTAACTCTGTAGCCATCATCATATTAACATGTTACTATGCAACACTGTAGCCGTCATCATATTATCATGTTACTATGTAACACTATAGCCATCATCATATTATCATGTTACTATGTAACACTATAGCCGTCATGATATTATCATATTACTATGTAACACTATAGCCGTCATTATATTATCATGTTACTATGTAACACTATAGCCATCATCATATTATCATGCTACTATGTAACACTATAGCCGTCATCATATTATCATGTTACTATGTAACACTATAGCCGTCATCATATTATCATGTTACTATGTAACACTATAGCCGTCATCATATTATCATGTTACTATGTAACACTATAGCCGTCATCATATTATCATGAGCTCTGACCTCTTGAACTTCTCCTTTATGTGGCTAAGCTCCTCCCTGGTCCTGACTAGCTCCACCTCCAGGCTCTCGATACAGACCACTGTTTGCATCAGGTTCTGGTGCAGCTCAGCATTTTCCTCCTGCAGTGCCCTATTTATACACAGGAGGATCATGGGAGTAATTTTATTACAAAAAGGCACAGTCACATTTCCTAAGGCCATTTTAGCACATTAGACGCTATGGATGTAGCTCAGGTCAACATCTAGAGATGTTAAATTTCATATAGCCTAGTTAATCCAGACTGAACGCTGTGCGTTGTACCATTGTTGCACACATTTCTCCTTCAGCTTGTTCTGCATCCATCTTTACTGACAGAGGTGATGAGAGAGCTCCGGATTCCATTAGTGGAATCAATATTCAGGGACGGTTCACAGTGAAAAGGATGCTCTTCAGAGCGCATCGATAAACAGAGAGGAGAGGAGGAGAAAGAAAGACAAATATCACACTCACTGGAGTTCGCCTCCGTCACCCGTCAAGGCCTACGGAGAGAGACAGCAGACGACAAGAGAAGAGATAACTGTCAAGGATTTTCAAACTCAATAACTTACAATACAGCTATAGTAGTTGTATTGGTAATGTTATCATCAGCTTTTGGATTATTATTTGACTCGTTACCCATATACATCGTTCGCTTTCGGATATTGTTGCTGTAAGCTTCGACAATGTACAGTGCAGTTTCTTCACTTTCTAATAAAGTTTAATAAACTGAATTGAATGTTTTTTGGACAGAGATGAAAAGGGACATAACAGGGCCAAAGGAATTGATTATCGAACTTTAGTTCATACGCTCCAGGAAAAGCTATTGATTGTGCATCAGTGAGGTTAATAAAGCCAGAGCCACAGCAGGGTTACTCTGACCCTCTCTGTGCTAGCTGGTACTCAGGCACTCTCGGGTTGGGTAGAGTGTTATTCCCATTGCCTATAAAGGTTACCTGTTACCTAATATGGTTCAGTGTGAACAGACAGAGGATGACGCTTGAGTTCTCTTTATATAACTGCTGCTTTGTGGTTAAGGACACTAACTGACACTCCCTGACTTTAAGAACTTTAGGACAAATCCTAATTGACCTAAATGCATGATTTACCAAACTCTAAAGCTAAGACCTACTATCTATACTACGTATCTAGAACCCTTGACTACACTGTCCTGTGTAGGTCAGTTGGTAGAGCATGGCGCAATGCCAGGGTTGTGCGTTCGATTCCCATGGGGGACTAATATGAAAATGTATGTAAATCGCTCTGAATAAGAGCGTCTGCTAAATTATGTAAATGTAAGATCTTAATTTGATCACTCCTCTGTTGCTGAGAAGTTTTAAAACGGCTTTTAAAATCTGTCATTTCCACTTTGAAATTTCAGACTTGATTTGTCCTAACAAAAAATGGATCAATCCCTACAAAATGTCCATTAATTATAATCCACATAATAATTCACATTTCCTGTTGCTGCAGGATTATTTTCCTGCTGTAGCAAACTGGCTCAGTTACACTCACCCTGTGTGGCTTGGGACGCCAGCGGTAGGTTGAGCGGTTGTGGTGGTCGCTCTGCTCGGAGCTGGGGCTGGCCGTGTCTCGGTCTCTGTTCCGGGACGAGTCCGACTTGCTGGAGGGAGACTCCGACTCGGGCCCTGGCGCTGGAGGAGGGGAGTGTGTGCAGATCGGGACGCGGTGGGGTAGCTGGGGCTGCTGGGTATGTGGAGATGAAGGTGGGCTATGGCTGGGCCTCTGGCTCTGGTCAAGGTGTTTGTAGCTCCGGTGTTTGTGATGGCTGGGCTCAGGGCTGGAGCTGACAGTGCCGTCTGTAAGAAGGGTGCCATACCGACCATGCCTATTACCGACAGGACCCTGGAAGTCAGGCAGGGAGGCTGGTTGGTCTTCATAGCCAGCCGGTGGGTGAGGCGGGTAGGGTTGGCTGGAGTGGCGGGTTGGGGGGCTGCCTAGACGAGGAGAGTGGTTCTTGCTTTCATACCCAAACTTTGTAGGGAGAGATATTTTCCGTGATCGTGTGTCAGAGTCTTTCCTCGGTTTCCTGGGCAGAACCTGTGGTTTAATAACAGTCTCCCTCTCCTCCCCCTGCCCATCTCCCTGCTTTTTCGAGGGAATCTGGGGCTGACTTTTCAGTTGAGATTTGGGGGATGCTGGGGCTTTGGCTGGACCCGGTCCTACGGTCTCCACAGGGATCCCCAGAGTATTGAGCCGGGCGGGGCTGATGACCTGTTTAGTGATCTCATCCAGGAAGGCAGAGAACTGTATCTTCCCCTTCACCATGCTCTGCCTGGCTGCATCCTTCAGAGCCTCCACATCCTGCTTCCCATTGGGCCCTGCCACCTTGCCTGCCACCCGGGGGGACAGCACCTCCATGGACTTCGCCTTTCGGATGTCCCGTGGAGCCTCCTTGTTTTTCAGGATGCCTTTACTGGGGAGCTGGATGGAGGACACCGCCCTCTTGGGCCCAGCCAGGACCTCTTCACTGAAGGCCAGGCTACGGCCCAGGCTGGCTGTCTTATAGAGGGGTCCGTGCTTCAGGTGTGGGGGTGTCCGTGCTTTACCTCTGTCAGTGCCTGTATTCTGCAGCAGCCCCTCTTCACTGCGGCTGTGGCCCCGGTTGAGCTCGGAGTAGCTGGGCTCGTGTCCTCCCCTCCCCTGGGCCCGATGGTGGGTCCCAGGGCTTCCTCCTCCGTGCATTCGCCCCTGTTTGACCATGGCGTACACCTGCAGCTCACTGTCGTCTTCCCGGAACTGTCGTCCTCCTGCAATGTTGGTGCAGGACATGGTATGCTGCGGCCGGCTGGCGTGCTTCAGGGAGAACTTGTCATCAATGCCGGACCATTCGGTGGAAGAGTCGGAGGAGGAGGAAGATGAGAGGGAGGAGGAAGATGCTCTGGAGAGGGTGACGGTGGTGTGGTGGTCCGACATCTCGTCGTCATGATGAAGGTGCTGAGGATGACGATGGTGACGTCTATGGGATTGCTCCTGGTCATCTTGGAAATGGTTACCACGGTGATGCCGGTGACCGTGGCGTTCACTGCTGCGTCTATCATTGTCCCGTGACCTGCTGTAGCTGATATTGGAGAGATTACATAGTAATGATGAATTCATCCAATTACCACACTCAGTTGTAATCTTCGTCAAATGTACATTCCTCATTACTGTTAAAAAAATAGACAACTTTAATAAAAGGGAAACTCAAAAGTGATCTTACCCGTGTGCCTCCCTTTCTTGATCCCGGTGCTGGTGGTGATGATCGGGGTTGTGACGACGGTGCTTCTGTGATGTCATCTCACCTGAAGGAGGAATATGAACAGGGGCGAAAAATGTCTCCATCATTTGTCTCTTCCCTGCAGGGAGGTCGTCGACGCCCTCCTGATGTCTCTCCTGTAAATAGTGTTGGTCCACTTCTGCTCTCCGTCTGGGGCTGCGGTCCCTGTCCCTGTCCCTGTGTCCGTCTGACGGTGACCTCTTGGGTCTAACTGCTCCCGGTCTGTCAGCCTCAGAGATCATAGCTCCAGAGCAGAAGATGACCAACCATCACTCTGTCAGCAGGTTACCGGTGTTACTTCTGTTCTGTCTGAATGAGAAAATAAGAAGAAGTCCTTCAAGATAAGCGCACCGTAAAAAATACCTAAACTTCCAAAAAGAGTCTGGGTTTATTTTTTTATTCTTAAATGTTTCCAATTGACTAACCCAAAATTGTTTCTGCTAAAAGGGGAAAGTAATTATATCAATGAAGTATCCAGCTGTTAAGATATTCTGGACTATTCATCTCTCTCCCTCGCCCTCCAACACTAGAATAGCTGTGTGACAGTGGAAGTGATATGCTTGGCTTGCTTTGCCACATCCCTGACCCAACATCAGTCAAACCGCATCGAATCCTGAAATAATGGTGTTTCATCGAACCAATTGAAAGCGTGAGACTGACAATTGTCCTGGTGAATGCAGAACAGGATCGAACCAACACAGCTGGAACAAGAACATTGGTGCGGTTAATTTGTCCTATTGATGTGGATTGTTGTTATAAGTGTGGGGTTACTCTTGGCCTCTAGTGGAGCACTTGTGGTGCTTATAGGACTATTATCATTGATTATTATGGATCATATGTAGGCCGTAACATTGTAAACTATGTTTGAGATGAGACCAATGCCTGGCCACGGCTGTGTGAGTAGTGTGAGGAGCGCACCTGTATCTCAGAACTAGAATAAAATGTACTTTCTATGATCTCTCTCTCCCTCTCTGCTCTGATAGACATGACCCTGCAACTCTCATCTCTCCAGCGTTGCACTTCATCATTTACTTATTTATAGAATCATCTCCGCGCAGAGGGTTTTACAGGAGCTGCAGCAACCCTGATCAATTGAAATACATTTGACAAAGGTATAGAATAACTGCTGTATGTTCAGAAATAAATGAAATAATTCAGAATAACCTACTACACCATGAAAATGCCCATAATTTAGCCACATATGGGATCAATAGCTTCTTTAAAAAATATTGCCTAGCTATGGATTGTGTGTAGCCCAAAAACAAGGCATAGCCTACAGTCGGGAACTCGCTGCAAATCTGTGAACAGCAAGCAGACAAAACAGGCCTTTCGCAATATTTCAAATACAATCGCATGAGAACACAGGTTGGAAACCAAATGCCTCCTGCTGAAAGGAAAACACTCCAATCTGTCTGCTGTAGCCTAACACTTTGTTTCACAAAGTACAAAGTAAAACAATAGCGAACGCATCGGCCATCATCTGCGAGTGAGCTGCGCATCATTGGGTGAGTTAGTGAAACTGGCAAGTATGTTTAGGACTATAATTTCCTCCTACATGTATCCGCACCCCCAGGCCTAGGCTATTGATGGATTCAAGACAAGGTCGTTTTTATTGATCTAAGGTTCTGAGTTTGTCAGTGTCAATGTAAAATGATGTAGAATAACAATGCATTTATAAAAGGGCACATCCTAGGCTACTAAACATTCCACCATGTGTGCAACATCTGTAAGTGCCTATAGTCTACGGCTCTATGCCACTACGCAAATGCGATGATATGTTTGCAATGTTTTATTATTAAGGTGTTTTACCTCATGCGTTCCGTTACCTCAGAGAACCCCAGGTCACACCCCTCTCGTGCTCACTTTTTGTTCCGGCACCTACCGATTTACAAATTAAGCACTGGGCCTGTCACACACTAAACATATGCAGACTGGGCGTCATTTTGTAGCCTGCCATCAGTTTGAATGTGGGCCCAGACATGTAATCCGAACCCTAGCTGTGTAACACAAGTACATTCACATGCAATGCTGTTGAGGCAGACACTATACTGTAACAATAGGCTATTGTAAATAAAGGCATATAAATCAACTTTTTGTTTGCCAATGTGTGCCCTACAGACCATTATGTTTACAATGTGGCCCTGATGTCAGGACTATTAATTAAAATCTCCTGCATCATCAATTACCTTTGACATTTGTGGTGCCAATTGCTTGTTTGTGTGACACACCAACACCTAACAGGGAGTGGTCATCATCCATATGCAAATAAGGTAGTAACTGAAACAGCTTAATTACCACTTTTGTTAACTAAACAAAGCTAAACAAAAACGATATCCTGTTTAAACCCCCACCAGACAAGACATGATTACCTTAAATCTGTTGAAGTCATGGGAGGCTGAAACTAGCAACATCCAGAGGACAGAACTCCACTCCCTACTCTCATTGATCATTAGATTAGTGGCCTAAAGGAAGGCAACACTCGTAATCAATGATGATAGCAGCAGGCTGCCCAGCTCTGCTCTTGAAAAATAAAAACACAATGACAGATAGTGTTTTTGCCTGGAGCAACTGCTAAGGACACTCTGTGTCATTCGAAATGTACAAGTTCAGACACAACCCAAATTAATGCCTGTTCTATTGTATTGTGGTTGTGTGTGTTTTTTGTGTGTGTGTGATCTACTTCAAAGAACCTTGCAGAGAAGCAGCAGTTCTTCCAGGACCTTTGTGTTGTTTTGTATTTTTGTGTTATATATGTCAGGCATATGTCTGCTTCTATATTCTCTATTATATAGGCTCAGGCCATAATATTTCCTATTTAGGCTACTCTCCTTCATCAACTTCCTACATTAATCTGGGCATGTCCCTTGATGTCATTGCGATGATGATGTCAGCGTGATGGAGACTGAATGCTACGCAGAGCCAAATATGGGCACTGGGCCATCTGGGCCTACTGCTTCGCTTTTAGAGATGATCTTCCTTTTCATTTCCTAGTTTGATCGTCATTATGACACGTCTGACTGTGGAGTGACGCATGAGGTTTTGTGAAGTAGCTTTCTGCCATCTGGTGGTGAACGCAAACTCATTCCTCTGCCTTCCAGAGTCCAGGCAGTACTTTTCCACACAGACGCACAACCACAAACTGAGCCCTTTGTTGGATTCTCAAGATTCTAGTTTGATGTTCTATCTTGATTGAAGACACAAAATGGCATTGGCTAGCTGATATTGATCACTGGGTGTCTAAATAGACAGGTAGACCCAGATAATTTTATTTAATTGGATTGTTGTGCCAAGATATCAAATAAAAAAAAGCTGATTATAAGACACAAATAAACTTGATGATGGATGTGGTTTGGCTGTTGTCGATGTAGGCTTGATTAATAATCATCACTTTTCCAGCATATTGACCACACAGGTTTGTTCTGGGCTACCGTAGACATCTTGAGTTTTGTTCTGATTATGTTATATTTGGAATGCCCATGATGAGTCATGTTACCACTCCTCCACCTATTTTTGTTAAAGGAAAGGGAAACTGGTTTGCTCTCCCACAGTTATCAGCTAGCTCCCCTGCAAATGTGTAGTTGTTATATTGTTTCAAATAGGGGTGAGATTGCTTGGTTGTTAGGCTACACAATCAATGATGTGTGACAATTTTCGACATCAGTCAAATCCAACTTCAGCAATGCAGTATAAGGGAAGTAGACCCGGTAGAATGAACCAGTGAATTCCGGTTTCATCCGGTTTGGAAGGACTGTTCACATGTAGCGCTGTATTCATCCGAGCACCAAATGCTTTGACGTCAGCTGTTGTTATTTGAAAATGTCGAATGACTGATTCCCTCTTCCAACAGCAGTCTATGTGACCCACGAAATGAGTAGACTTTATAATAAATAATGGCAGCATTTACAGTACTGTATGATGGTTGGCAAGTTTTAAACTGTTTATATAGATAGGTTAGTTCATGGATGAGATGAAAGCAATGCGCACATTTTGATGGGCTCCCACAGTTACTTTCTTCGAAGACCTTTTTTCATGAACATAAATCAAAATTAATAGGTTTATACGCTTATGTTTCATGGTGAAGTAAAAGAGTATAAGTAAAAGTACCTAGTCATTCCATAAAGGCTCGACAACGTTGGGCCTATTTCGTGGAGTCACTAGGTCGGAGGTATTCGCATTGTGACGTTAGTCGCGTCACAACTAGACTATAAATTCAGTCAGCAAATCCCCCATTTTAACGCTGCATTGATGCGATTTCGCGGTGTTGCGTTGGCGGTCAGGTCGTTGTGAGTTTATTTAAAAATTCCGAATAGGTTATTGGGCTACTTATATTGAAGAAGTGCAGAATGATAGCGTACACTTAAGTATAACCGGTTTCATGTGAACAGTGTATTGTGGGAATAGTTTAAATTGACCTGATAATGTAGTTAGGTAAGTAACGTTAACTGTTACGCAGTCATTCGACGCCTAGATTTGTTGCTATATATAGCTTTCTAACGACAGGTTGCTTTTAATTGAATACAAAATATGTAGTATTCGTTGGAAATAAGAGCAAAAAAAAAGTACGTCATAGGTATTCGCTAACTAAGGATTTCTGACGTGTCGGTTGACAAAAGTCAAGATGATGGCCAGGTTAAGGTTAGGTGGCAGTCTTTTTTTTTTTTTTTTTTTTTAGCGCCGGCAGGTACGTAACTTACCTCAGAAGTATGCTTATTTCAACTGAGTTGGCATCTCGGTATCAATTCGAAGCTAATTAACATCGAAAATGTCAAGATTTAATATGTTTTATTTTACCTACTACTATCCAGAATGACTGGCTTGCCAAACAAAAGGCGCTTCTTGTGGCGCGCATGTAGGCCCGTTTCAAAATGGCGACTCGTGAAGGGATGAGGGAGAAACTGACGTCCTGGTGAGTCAGGGCTGAAAATAGCTAGTGTAGTTATCTGAAGTCAAAGCTACTATTTTCTAAGATCAGGAAATAATCAGGTTGTATAAGAAGCGTCATTGAAAGAACCAAGTAATAAGGCAGCCATATGAACAAGGAATGTCTCATTTATCCCAGGCAGTATTGCTACTTCAATACGTTCATTTACATTTTTTCTTTATATGAAGAATAAATTACAAGAGATTAACCATATGAAGCCTTGCGACTACGCAACTAAATAGGCAAGTTACAAGATAATACTCACCATAATGGTGCTGTTGATAGTTGATTACATATCAGGAAATGATACATTTTATAGCGAACAAGATTCAGCAATAGAAGTTACGTGGATAACAGCTGCCTTAAGAAGTTATTTTAAGCCTAAAATGAAGATTAAGTGGTGCTACTGATAGTTGATTACATATCAGGACAATTGTTATGAAGCTAAAAATTAACGGAGGAAGCAAGTTTCAAGACCAATGCGTTATGGAAAGTTGTGATGCCTTGAGAATAGCCAAATCTGCATAGCTAATATGTGAGAAATAAGCCACTAAACTTGAACCATATGAAAAGTGGTGAAGCCTTATTCATTTGAATAGTAAACTAAGTATTGGAAGAGAATCTATCCCAAAGGTGCCTGTTTATCAGTCATTTGTGCTACTTCAAGAAGTACAAACGTTTTTTTAACCTAAAATGAAGAACAAAATGTGCTGCTGCTTACTATCCAAGTGGTTGCTTTAAGAGCAGCAGCTGTAGTTCAATGAATTGCAGGCTCAAATGTGACTTTTGTCACACCTCAGAATTGATAAGCAATTTGCTCTAGTGAAGAAAAGAAGACATTTTCAGAAGGAGAATGGACTGAGTTTGATTTGTGGGGGGAAGGACTTAGCTAGTTAGCCGTTTGTGATCAAGCGAGGAAGGACTTTCAGGATCAGAGGGAGGAACCAGGCTGAGGGGAAACTGGGAGGACCAGCGGGGAGCCAGGCAGGACCCAGGGGGATCGAGGGAGGAGCAGATGGAACCCAGTCGCAGGAAGCAGCCGGGTGTTCAGAGGGAGCGAGCCAGATGGCAGAGTAGCGAGCATCGCAGAGTGAGCCGAGAGTGGAGCAGTCCCGGGTCGAATATTGTCCTAAGCCAGCCAGTGGTCCCCAGCAGCAATGGGGCAGACGAGTTAAAGGGTCAACTAGCTTCGCAAGTCACAGGAAAAGCGTTTGGTTTGTATGGGTAGTGGTAACATTTAACTAGGCCAAAAGTCTTTCAAAGTAACTTTAAATTTGTCAGAACACAATTGCTCGCAAAGTTTTGTTTCTTCCTCTTTCAGGCAATGGTGTGGTTAAGCATTTATTTTCCTGGTCACGACCCCTTCCTCTGTGATGAGTGTGGTGTCTGCTGTGATGAGTCCCCCTTGGCCTTCTTGGTAGAGTGCGCTGGTGAGAGGAGGACCGTCTTAAAAGGATTTCACCCTCCTGCAGCGCAGATGTAGTGCCCCCCTGGGTGGAGGAGTTTCTCCTGTCATTGAGTTCAATAGGTCTCCCCCCTGAGAAGTGGTCTACATGGGAGTGTTGCGAGGTCTTCTGTACCACAACGCCCCTTTGGTGCTGAGCAGCTACATCTGCTGGTTAAAGTGAGCAGTGAGTTTAAATGCATGATATGATCAAGTGCTGAGTAACTATTCCCCTAGCTGAATATTTATATAAATTTGACCTTTTCCTTTGTATTGGTAACTAAGGGTTCATCCCTGAGTATGTATTTAGTCTGTAGTGTTATAAGTCCAACTGTAGTGCCTTTGTGGGGCGGGTGGGCGATTTTCGAGTTCTTCTTTTCACAGGCTCTACTCTTAAAGCAAAGCTGACCGTCCAAGGGAGTCCCTCTTTAGTACTACCCACCACATTAATCAAAACGAGTTGGGCACATCACGTGAACGCTAGTTCTAAGGATGGATCAAGTGAAACCTCTGGCGTTAAAGTGATGTAGGAAGGTATTTTGTGCTTGTTTTCTGTAGTGAGTTGATCGCATTTGAATATGTACTACCATACTTATGATAAGTGTTTTTCTTCCAATGTATTTTAACTGGGCAGAAATATATAATTTGGGTTCTGGGAAAGGGAGGGTTGTGGGGGTGTTAATCCAAATCTCTTCCTAGAGTTCTTTCTCACAGCTTCGTGTAAAGCAGCATTTAAAGATCCAAATGGCTAGCATTGAGGTTTGGGGAGCAAGGAATCAACCGGGTGGTCCACATCTTTCGGGTGTCCGTTTTGCATTGTGGCGTAGGGATTCCTTGGTGTCTACAAGGGTGTAGCAAGAGGCGGGCCACGTTTTGGGATGTCGACTCGTGTTCTCCCAGGGAGTGTGGTAACGGTCACCTTTAGATTGATGCATTCTATGTCCTGGAGTTTAAAGTTGCATTTGGGGTTTCTGGGTTCAGGGGACTGCTTAATTGTGACTTTTCCAGATTATTATATGACCCACCCCTCAATGAAAGAACCAACTAGAGGTCCACATCTACCCCTGTGTGTCTTAAGGAGAGAAGGTGCTGCATAGAGGCCAGTTGTATTTAAAGTTTTTGTGTGGAAAGTTATTGATTTGGTATTTTAAAATTGAGTACTATATTTGAATTGTATATTAGCAACTGTTAATACAATTTTCATACTGTACTTGTGGTGTGTTGGTTTGGGTTTTGTCTGTGGGTGGGAATGGTGGAAGGCTTGTTTTCCCTTCTACATTTCAGTGTGCTGTGTCCTACTGCGTTTTCAATACTCGAGACCAACGGGAACGCCCCTAACTCATTGTATGTAAAGGTTTACTATCGCTTCAAAACACCGCACAAGGTCTCAAGTAAGGTCACTTACAAATGTGTTCACACTTCCATTTTAATATTTAATATAACATTATTTGGGAGCTTATCAATTGCACCCCTTTGCAAATTAATTAATGTTTTGTATTGATGCAACAGAGCTACCTGTAAAGGATTCATAATTGGTAATAAATGCATAGCTTATTGTGACTGGGCAGAAATATATAATTTGGGTTCTGGGAAAGGGAGGGTTGTGGGGGTGTTAATCCAAATCTCTTCCTAGAGTTCTTTCACACAGCTTCGTGTAAAGCAGCATTTAAAGATCCAAATGGCTAGCATTGAGGTTTGGGGAGCAAGGAATCAACCGGGTGGTCCACATCTTTCGGGTGTCCGTTTTGCATTGTGGCGTAGGGATTCCTTGGTGTCTACAAGGGTGTAGCAAGAGGCGGGCCACGTTTTGGGATGTCGACTCGTGTTCTCCCAGGGAGTGTGGTAACGGTCACCTTTAGATTGATACATTCTATGTCCTGGAGTTTAAAGTTGCATTTGGGGTTTCTGGGTTCAGGGGACTGCTTAATTGTGACTTTTCCAGATTATTATATGACCCACCCCTCAATGAAAGAAACAACTAGAGGTCCACATCTACCCCTGTGTGTCTTAAGGAGAGAAGGTGCTGCATAGAGGCCAGTTGTATTTAAAGTTTTTGTGTGGAAAGTTATTGATTTGGTATTTTAAAATTGAGTACTATATTTGAATTGTATATTAGCAACTGTTAATACAATTTTCATACTGTACTTGTGGTGTATTGGTTGGTTTGGGTTTTGTCTGTGGGTGGGAATGGTGGAAGGCTTGTTTTCCCTTCTACATTTCAGTGTGCTGTGTCCTACTGCGTTTTCAATACTCGAGACCAACGGGAACGCCCCTAACTCATTGTATGTAAAGGTTTACTATCGCTTCAAAACACCGCACAAGGTCTCAAGTAAGGTCACTTACAAATGTGTTCACACTTCCATTTTAATATTTAATATAACATTATTTGGGAGCTTATCAATTGCACCCCTTTGCAAATTAATTAATGTTTTGTATTGATGCAACAGAGCTACCTGTAAAGGATTCATAATTGGTAATAAATGCATAGCTTATTGTGATTGAAGACATTGTTGGTATGCATTTGTTCTTTGGGGGAATCTTGTCTTGGGGCTTTTCTTGTGCTTTTTCAGGTATTACTTAGCTTGGCGCTTTTAGAGCACGGAAGTGACCTGGGCTTGATGGCAGACCATACATGATGGGAAGTGAAGGTTTCAGATAAGTTCAATCCAGGTCATATCCATGTCCGAATATGGGAAAAGTCAAGATATGACACCTGGTTGTCTGAATAGGCCCTATTGCTGCCTCTGTTGATTGGTCTTGAATAGAGAAGCATCTACCTAGCAATGCAACAGCTCCACACTACTTGTGGTATGTAGAAGTTGCACTGCTGTGCTTTCCCTATGGGTGCAAATCTCTGTTCCAACAGGACGATTTGGTGGAAACCCTTCACAATTCTTAATTTTGTAAACTATAAAGCATTGTTTGGGTAACATGCCAGTTCTGATGTGTTGAGGGTGGGTGTAGGGGTGTTGGTTGTTTGCTTTTGATCTTGCAGAATTGCAAAAGCCTAAGGAAGAATGCCATCTGCCCGTGACACGAACACAGGAATCGCCCGTCCTTTGACCTCGTCTCAACACAGGCAGGACAGTTTGAGCACGTTCGTTACATTAAAGACCATTTCTAGCTTTGCCTTTTAGATCTCAGCTACCAACACTTGTGCAACTGTACAAGGAGACAGGCAGTCTTGTATCGTAGTAGCCTTTCATTGCTTTTCAACTGTATAGCATTTGGCTTAATGATTTTGCAGCCATCGCGCAACTGTGTGACGGCTTTCCCAAATTAAGGTAGCTGAGGAACACTGTGCAACTGTGCAGCTGTAATTTGGACTGTGCAGCGCAAATGTGTTGCTTTTGGATTGGTATTTGTTCAGCATTGGGCTTGGGAGGGGAATTATGCACTTTTTCTCTACAGAAATTGGAGCGAGTTTGGCGCACGCACGAATGACGTCTTCTAACCTGGAACATGTAGGGAGGTGTTTACCTTTTCACTATATTCATTTAATAAGACCCTTGTCATGTTTTAGTTTGAGTCAATGGACATCTTGAACTAGCTTTCCGTTAACATCATTAATAACCATTGCCATGCTTTTACCGGCATATACCCCAGAGCCCTACTGCTTTGCATCTTTAACAAAATAAGTTGAGTGACACATAATGTAGGTATTGTGAGTACTGTGGTGGGAGAATGTGTTTGTGTAGAAACCTCTTCGTTTCAGATCATTCTCTCTGTCCACTACGATTGCGCCTCCTGCATCTGAATATATCAACCGCCGGGAACTGTCAGCAAATGAGTGGCCCCTGAATGAAGTAGCTACCATCTCTCTATTCGCTTGAGCTTACAGTCAACCCCTGCCCGACGTTCTTCACCGTCTCCTCCCTCTCTGTGCTCTGTTTGTGCCTCTGTCCTTCCCCCTTTTGGTTTCTCAGGTGACCATTTCACAATCCGAAGTAAAGTGGTCTTGAATTTGCGTCTGATCTGCCCCACAATGGCGTGATGGACCACTGAGAACCCAGTCACTTACAGATGAAGAGCCACAAGCTTGTCTTGCTGCTAATTGAGCATCTCTTCAGTTTCTTGTTTACTGAGTTAAGTCACTTTGGTTCCCATTTGACCATGGCTATGTGTAACGCAACCTTTTGACTGCATGCACATCAGCTCTACATAACATTAAGATTTTCAAAATATGCAACCTAAATGTTCCATGTGGCTATTGCGTAAAATGGAATGGGCACACTCCAGTAGTTTGGGTGGACGTAGGGAGGTTGGGGGGGCAACTCTTTGTCTTTCTTCCTTTCAGATATCTCTTGAGTCAACTTGTTTCTACAGAGCCCTGGGACAGCTCGCAGCTGCAGAGTCACAGGAAGTGCTTCTGTCTTGGTTTGATCCAGTTCTAGGAAGTTGAGAGCGTCAGTGTGGAAAACTGTTGGGGCGCGGTTTGTACTGTTTCCATCAGTCAACGTAAATACCATCTTGTAAGGGTTTCGATTTCAGAGAATATTGGGTGCAGTGGAGGTATTTGTCCCTCATTTCTTATTACAGCTTCAAATCTATGAGCTTGATCCATAAGTTTGACTAACCTGAATCCTGACCAATGTCATTGATAAGAAAGATCTACAGTAATGTCTTGGGTTTCATGTATCGTGGCTGAAACATAATGTTGTTCTTGTGGCATTTAGTGCACCAATGCAGTGTTTTTCTGAGGGTGAAGGGGGCGCACTTGTATTTTTCTGAAGTTTCAGGCTCGCGATGACACTAAAGTCCTCAGGTTCGTGTAGAGCAGCAGGTACTAAGGGTTTTTCTTTTCCTGGAGGAACAAACCCTCTGGTTTTTGTTCCTCCAGGTTTTGCTTTTTGTCCTTACACAACAAAAAAAGCAAAAGACTCCGGTGGTGGCACTCCTGATATTCCTCAGGACGGGGTTCAATTCCCTGCGCTGTCTTTGCTTTTCTCAACCTGCTGCTTAGTCAGGAAATCTAGTTAACCTAGGTACTTTTAATACGTTTAAGAGTCAGATTGCGCCTTAAGATATTAAATAAAAGTCATAATGCTCACGCTTCAGTGGGGCAGAAGTCAGTTGTTATTCTGGATGGCCAGATGGCTACCAATAATGTCAAACTGCCAAGTGGGAATTATAAGTGACTCGTTTCATCTAGTTCTTGATACCACATCGTGTCATGTCAATGCTAATAGGACTAAAATTCAATAACTAACCCACTAACGACTTATTTGAGACTAGTGCTCGTTGTGTAAATATAATTGTTTTCAATTGACATTGGAGACTAAATGTAGTTGACATGCTGTCAACAATCTAATCCAACCTAGTCTGTTTTGCCCTGTAGTTGTGTACGGGTCGGTTTTGTTGCTAAACAGTCAACCAGTCTATTAAGGCTGTTTACAGGGTTAACAGTCATGGAATTTCTAAATGGGTCTCTTCCAGTACGGTCAAAGGATCAAATCATTAACGTTTGTACAAGATGTGGACATTATTATAATAACCTTTTTTTACAAATAAAGAGAACATTATTGGCTATGATCAGAATGACACTACCATGGCTGTTGATGCGCCTCATCTGCATGTGTGTAAGACGAGTGGGCCATTGCTCAAGGAGAGGGAGACAGTCAGACATTGCTGCAGCAGGTAGGCCTAGCCTGTAAAATGATAGAGCAGCCTTAAAGTAATTCATTAATTACTGGATTTTTTCCCCTGCAGTTTTCTTGATCACTCCGCAACCCACGCTGCAGCGCTGTCGTCCAGCAGCAGATGGCCTTCTGAAAGCCACTGACTTGTCATTCCCACACGCCATCGTTCACCGCTGTCGTCGAATTGACTCAAGCTAGCCACAAATTCTAACCAGAGTTGAATCGTCTTGCAACTCAAACAGGGATGAGTTTTGCTCTTGATTTCATACGAGCTTTGAGACATAACGAGGAGCGCCTACAAGTGTTTTGTGCAGGAAAGTGCTTACTAATGAGTCTCTTAAAACTAACAAATTAAAATGTCAGATCCTGACCAAACATCCACAGCATGACTGTAAACCCAGGGACTTTCAGAGCAGGGCAGAATGCTTAAGGAAACAGGGCTTCAACAGTGGAGGAGTAAGTCAGCTAGCAAGGCATTGTCATTTTAGAACAGGTGATTATGATGCTCTAAGCATAAATAAGGGAGAAATATATCTCGTAGGTGTCAGTCTCTTTAAACAATCCCCCTTGTACACAGCTAATAGCAAGCGAACGTTAAAATTGGCCAAAGCTAGCTACTGAAACTGCAACCATAAGTAACAGTACAGATTAAAAATGATCAGGCGTACTGTACATTTAATGTAGAAATTATTGTTTAAAACAAGTTTAGGTTGGAACTGTTGCTGGGTTTGGCATCTACTGTATTAGTAAAGCAGGAAGAGGTCTCTTGACTGAAGGCAGTAGATGTTCTGATCGTTTGGCACCACATACAGTACCAGTCAAATGTTTGGACACTTAAGTGTTTTTCTTTAATTTGACTATTTTCTACATTATAGAATAATGGTGAAGATATCACAACTATGACATAACACATATTGAACCATGTAGTAACAAAGTGTCAAAACAATTCAATATATATTAGATTTGTATTAGCCACTCATTGCCTTGACAGCTTTGCACACTCTTGGCATTCTCTCAACCAGCTTCATGAGCTAGTCACTAGAAAGAATTTCAATTAACAAATGTATCTTGTTAAGTAAACTCTGGCATATGTAAAAAATAAACAAGTACAGTAAGACTCCATGCTGTGTATGACCGCAGGGTTGCCCTGTCAACAACTGAGCCCAGCTTGCTGACAACTTCAACCAGCAAAACTTCTCATTGTTTTTAATGGGGAACAATGAGAATTTCATTATGTATTGCATTCGTTTTAGTAATAATGGCAATGTAATGTACGTGCTTGTTTTCATGAACTTGAGTCATGGGAAAACACTTTCTAATGTGGGTCCCAGGCTGGAAAGGTTTAACAACGCCTGTGATCAAGAACAGGCAAGCTAATTAGGTAGCCAATTTAACTGTTTAGCTATTAGCATGTATTCATGTTTTCCTCGTCCCAAAAACTCATTGACACAGGATACAGCCATATGAAGTTTAACTTTTTACTGGTGTTGAAGGCTGAGCTATAGTCAATGAACGGCATTCTGACGCAAGTTTTCCTCTTGTCCAGATGGGATAGGATTGCATCGTCTGTGGATCTATTGGGGGCGGTAAGCAAGTTGAAGTGGGTCTATGGTGTAAGATAGAGGTGATATGATCCTTAACTAGCCTGTCAAAGCACTTCATGATGACAGAAGTGAGTGCTATGGGGTGATAGTCATTTACAGTTGTGGCCAAAAGTTGAGAATGACCAGTATTGGTCTCCACAAAGTTTGCTGCTTCAGTGTTCTTAGATCTTTGTCAGTAGTTACTATGGTACACTGAAGTATAATTACAAGTATTCCGTAAGTGTCAAAGGCTTTCATTGACAATGGCATTCAGTTTATGCAAAGAGTCAATATTTGCAGTGTTGACCCTCCTTTTTCAAGAACTCTGCAATCCTCCCTGGCATGCTGTCAATTAACTTCTGGGCCACATCCTGACTGATGGCAGGCCATTCTTGCATAATCAATGCTTGGAGTTTGTCAGAAGTTGTGGGTTTTATATGTCCACCTGCCTCTTGAGGATCGACCACAAGTTCTCAGTGGGATTAAGGTCTGGGGAGTTTCCTGGCCATGGACCCAAAATGTCTGTTTTGTTCCCCGAGCCACTTTGTTATCACTTTTGCCTTATTGCAAGGTGCTCCATCATGCTGGAAAAAGTCATCACACTGTTCTTGGATGGTTGGGAGAAGTTGCTCTCGGAGGAAGTGTTGGTACCATTCTTTATTCATGGCTGTGTTCTTAGGCAAAATTGTGAGTGAGCCCACTCCCTTGGCTGAGAAGTCTCCGGATGCTTTACTGTTGGCATGACACAGGACTGATGGTAGCGCTCACCTTGTCTTCTCCGGACAAGGTGTTTTCCAGATGGCCCAAACAATTGGAAAGGGGATTCATCAGAGAAAATGACTACCCCAGTCCTCAGCAGTCCAATCCCTGTACCTTTTGCAGAATATCAGTCTGTCACTGATGTTTTTCCTGGAGAGAAGTGGCTTCTTTGCTGCCATTGACACCAGGCCATCTTCCAAAAGTCTTCGCCTCACTGCGTACAGATTCACTCAGACCTGCCTACTGCCATTCCTGAGCAAGCTCTGCACTGGTAGTGCCCCGATCCCGCACCTGAATCAACTTTAGGATACAGTCCTGGCTTTTGCTGGACTTTCTTGGGCACCCTGACGCCTTCACAACAATTGTACCTCTCTCCTTGAAGTTCTTGATGATCCGATAAATGGTTGATTTAGGTGCAATCTTACCAGCAGCAATATCCTTGCCTGTGAAGCCCTTTTTGTGCAAAGCAATGATGACTGCACGTGTTTCTTGCAGGTAACCATGGTTGACAGAGGAAGAACAATAATTTCAAGCACCACCCTCCTTTTAAAGCTCCCAGTCTGTTATTCTGACTCAATCAGCATGACTGTGATCTCCAGCCTTGTCCTCATCAACACCCACCTGTGTTAACGAGACAATCACTAACACGATGGCAGCTGGTCCTTTTGTGGCAGGGCTGAAATGCAGTAGAAATGTTTTTGGCGGATTAAGTTTATTTTCATGGCAAAGAGGAACTTTGCAATTCATTTGATCACTCTTCATGACATTCTGGAGTATATGCAAATTGCCATCAACACTGAGGCAGCAAACTTTGGAGACAAATACTTGTCATTCTCAAAACTTTTGGCCACGACTGTACATGCTGACCAGGCCGCTCGCGCACGTGCGTCCACCATCGCGCGCAAGTTGATTTTGTCCACCCACACCAAACGCGATCAGGACACAGCAGGTTGAAATATCAAAACAAACTCAACCAATTATATTAATTTGGGGACGGGTTGAAATGCATTAAACATTTATGGGATTTAGCTAGTTTGCTGTTGCTAGCTAATTTGTCCTGGGATATAAACTTCGGGTTGTTATTTTACCTGAAATGAATAAGGTCCTCTGACAATTAATCTACAGATAAAACGGTCAACTGAATCGTTTCTAGTCATCTCTCTTCAGGCTTTTTCTTTGGACTTTCTAAGGTGATTGGCAACTAACTTTAAGGTGCATTACCACAACTGACCTCAGTTCAGCTTTCAATCACCCACGTGGGTATATATGCTCCTAAAAACCAATTAGGAGATGGGAGAGGCAGGACTTGCAGTGCGTTGAGCGTCACAAATAGAACTAACTTCTATTTTAGCGCCTGTAAACGCAGATGCTCGTTGGCGCACGCGACGCAAGCGGAATGTTCAGTTACCTTTGCTTTCTTGGGTACAAGAACAATGGTGGACATCTTGATGCATGTGGGGACAGCAGACTTGAATATGTCCATAAACATTCCAGCCAGCTGGTCTGCGCATGCTCTGAGGATGCGGCTAGGGATGCCGTCTGGGCCGGCAGCTTTGTGGGTTAACACGCTTTACAATTTAAAAGATTTTACTGAAACATGCTCATTGTTCATATATGGAAATCAGTCAATTAAAAAAAGTGAATTACGCCCTAATGTATGGATTTCACATGACTGGGAATACAGATATGCATCTGTTGGTTATAGAAGGTAGTGGCGTGGATCAGAAAACCAGTCCGTGTTTGACCACCATTTGCCTCATGCAGTGCATAGAATTGATCAGGCTGATTGTGGCCTGTGGAATGTCGTCCCACTCTTCAATGGATGTGCGAAGTTGCTGGATATTGGCGGGAACTGGAACAGGTTGTTGTACAAGTCAATCCAGAGCAACCCAAACATGCTCAATCAGTGACATGTCTTGGTGAGTATAAAGGCCATGGAAGAATTGGGACATTTTCAGCTTCCAGGAATTGCGACACAGGGTGGTGCATTATCATGCTGAAACATGAGGTGATGGTGGCGGATGAATGGCATGACAATGGTCCAAAGGATCTCGTCACGGTATCATTGTGTATTAAAATTACCATTGATAAAATGCCATTGTTTGTTGTCCTATACCATAACCCCACCGCCACCATGGGGCACTCTGTTCACAAACTGCTTGCCCACACGACACCAAACACGTGGTCTGCAGTTGAGGCCGGTTGGACGTACTGCCGTTCTCGCATCAAGTGATACTATTTTCACACATTAGATTATTCTCAATGTAATTAGTTACAATTAGTTTTAATTTAGAATCTCCGATTATCAAATTGTCTGGAACGGGCAAAAAGACACGTAATCGGTAGCCTATGCACTCGAATAGCGAATGGAGGCCGCTTTCCTACCTGTTTGTCAATTATGTCAGGTAGGCTACTCCGGTTATTTCACTCCATCAACCACTGTTTGAGGAGAATGCAGCCTCTTGCTGCGCGACAGGTGATTTGATTTGGGGAACCAAGTGAAATCTGTTCGGGAACATCGATAGTAACAAAACAACTGACAGCTCTTCTCTGTGTGTGCTTGAGAAGGGAATGTAGGAGATGGAAACTCTGTGGTGAGATATTCCGTAGCTAAAGGTAATATGTCAGCCAAATACAAACTCCCTATTATTTTGGGATAACTGTAAACCGGGCTGCACAACCAATGAACCAACAGCTAGGCGTATACTTTCTCTCCCAGACTCCTGGATTATAATTTTGGAGCATAGCATAAGGTAACCAGTCCATCCAGTATCGATGATAATACAGACCACACACAAAGGCATTCATGGATTTCTGTCGTGCATAATATGTGGTAGGCTATGTGTTGTATAACAGCACAATCATTATTTTAATTCAAGGTTTTTTTTCCCCAGGCGTGGGCTCATATATAGGCATGTGCGTATGCATAAGCTCTAATATGCGCATGGGTGTTTTGAATTAATCATCGCCTTAGAAAACGCTGTCTATTTCGTCGTTAGGCTTTGAAACAACAGCCACAACGGTCTTTTTTTAAACTCGTTTTCGACCTGTTGAACTTTATTCAAATTAATCAATCGCAGTGAGGTGAGTTTTAAAAGCACAATACTGGTTTGATGTGACGTCAGTGGTTAGAAGGCCAATAGAGCCCTGAGTAGCAGGCCATTAGCGAGTTGGATACTACCAATGCATGTCCTGAGGGCACAAGGACTCAACGGTCACGTTAAATTGTATTGCTGTCATGACCGGTGTGGCGGTAATACGTCACAGCAACAGCCCTATGGCCAACCATCCTCCAGGAGAGCTAAAGGTTCTGCAGGCTTTTATTCCAGTCCCCCTCTAACAAACCATATTTGAGAAATAATCTGCTCAACCGGACCTAGATAAACTGTCTCTGTGTTTGAACAGGGCTTGATCAGAAGGGCTTCCACACCCAGTAGCTCTCCAGAATGTGGGTTTATCATGTGTTTTATACAGTTGTCTAATAGGTGGATCAGAGAGCAGCCTCCCACTGTCAATACCACATTCAGCTTACTTTTTATACATACATAGACGCTGCCAATTGTTGGTCTTGGACATGTGTGTAAAAGTCATGAAATTTCATCTGTCAAAATGTTTATGAACCCTTTTGTATATGCACCCCTCACGACAAAGGGTTAATATCAGTCATCTGTATTAATCCTGGTGTTCCGATATGCAGAGATCAATGTTTTGACATTTTACTTATCTTCAATACATTTTCCTCAACTGTCTGTTTCCATGTATAAATTTGTCTCAATTACTCAATCAAATATGCTTGAATGTCAGGAGAAACTGGAATTTTCTACTGGAATTTTTTTTGGGGTTTAGTGTATTGGTTGGTATGAGTATCATGACTTGCAGTTTGTGACATGAGAGAACTGTTGGAAATTGTTATTTACTGTATGAACAAAATCAATTAACAGTACAAAAAGGTTGTGCCATCTGTCATACTATCATTACAATTAAAACTTGTCTTCAAACTTGACCTTTTCATTTCACTGGCTTTATTTGGGTTACACATGTCTCGATGTGTTTTTTTTTAATGAAAAATAGTGGCCAGATTTTCTATGAATCATGAAGTGCATTTTTATTAGTGAGTGCAGTAAGCTTATATGACCAAGGAATTCTGGGGGAGGGATGTTACGCGGCTCAAAGGAGTGTTGTCCCTATAAGGCCTGTTATTGATTCAGTCAGCAGTACAATGGCACAGAACATTGAGCGCGTCTCATATACTGCTTCAGGTGCCATGTGACTCAGTTGGTAGAGTACGGCGCTTTCAACGTCAGGTTTGTGAGTTTCAATTGCCACAGGGGACCATTACGAAAAATACGTTTGCACTCTACTGTAAGTCGCTCTGCATAAGAGCGTCTGTTAATTTACTAAAATGTAAACCGACAGGGCCATAAGTTCCACATTGACAGGGTCAAAGGTCCCATGACCACTTAGAAGAGGCAGATGATTTATTTACCAGTACTCAAATATAGGTTCTGGAAGAAAGTCAACATTTGGGTGACGAGAAGATGACGGAAGTGGATGCTGAGTTCGAATTAAGCAGCGCGTCGAGTACATTTGGTGAAGACGAATATTATGAATGGACAACAATAATATCGAAAACTGAAACAAAAAGGAAATTGTCTAAAATTGGAGTTGAGATTTCGTGTGTAAATGATAATGAATCGCTTCTTGGTAAGGGTGCGTATGTGGGAAACCCGTTTGTGGTGTCGAAAATTGTGAAGTATGCGCTTGGAAAAGTGGAGTCTGTCAGAGTGACCAGGAAGTTAGACCACAGAAGAATCCGGACAACAGAAGTTTTGTATTTTCAAATTCTGAGTAGAACACCCGTCAAATGAGTCATCTCAGGGGTGACGGCGGATGTTTAGGTTGAATACCTGAAGATAATTCATGTTGTGGTTGGTGCCCGGCGTATGACCCGTTGGGTGAATGGAGAAATATATAAGTGTCGGTCCTGTTTAATAAATAAATAAAGAGCAAATACCTACGCATGTGAAACTTGGTTATGTAAGATACATCATACTAGCTTTCGTCCCCAAACCACTGCAGTGTAAAGGATTTGGCCATGTTTCAAGTGTGTGCAGACGAACAGAGTATACTGAAGACAGATGTGTAGAAGGACGACGGTGGGGATCATGATCCTGAGTTCCTGGAGTGCCTTGTAAGGGTAAAGGAAAAAGTGAGAGGGGTCAATCGAATCTTCTATGCAGAGGCAATTAAAATAATTGAGAAATCAAGTGACACTACTGAAGAGATGGTAGTGAATGTTTTCTGCCAAACAAGAGATACCCTGTGTGTAAAACAGTTGGATTTTGTTGCGTTCATTGCCACAGTTAGAAACTGTACAGCACAAGTCTCAAAGAAGTCGAAGAAACTAGACATTATTATGGCTGCAGCAGAAACATTTTTGGGACTCAAATCAAATTGTATTGGTCACATACACGGGTTTAGCCCATGTTATTGCGGGTGTAGCGAAATGCTTGTGCTTCCAGCTCTGACAGTGCAGTAATATCTAACAAGTAATATCTAACAATTTAATAACACACCCTATACACACAAATCTAAGTAAGGAATAAATTAAGAATATACAGTATACATATATGGACGAGCAATGCCAGAGTAGCATGGACTAAGAGAGTAGAATAGTATAGAATACAGTATATACATATTAGATGAGTAATGCAAGATATGTAAACATTACTAAAGTGACTAGTGTTCAATTTCTTAAAGTGGCCAGTGATTTCTAGTCTGTCTATAGGCAGCAGCCTCTAATGTGCTAGTGATGGCTGTTTAACAGAATGATGGCCTTGAGATAGAAGCTGTTTTTCAGTCTTTCGGTCCCAGCTTTGATGCACCTGTACTGACCTCGCCTTCTGGATGATAGCGGGGTGAACAAGCAGTGGCTTGGGTGGTTGACGTCCTTGATTATCTTTTTGGCCTTCCTGTGACATCGGGTGCTGTAGGTGTCCTGGAGGGTGGGTAGTTTGCCCCCGGTAATGCGTTGGGCACCACCCACTGGAGAGCCGTCATTGTAAATAAGAATTTGTTCTTAACTGACTTGCCTAGTTATATAAAGGTTAAATCAACTTGCAACGGGTACTGGCACCCGAAGACACGCCCTCCCAGGTTCCCATTTAGCCTGTGTAGGGACCAGATCAGTTTTATTTATTTTTAACATTAGTTATTTGATTTTATTTATATACCATAATATGACAGATGGCACTCTGCTTCCCCCAAGTGGTCAAATCAACGCCCGGGAAGGATCTGATCTATCCCGAGTAGCCAGCTTGCTAGCAGGCTGCGGTTCGCCATAGCTAGTTGTTTCCTTGATGTATGAGAGATGTGGTCATTTTTCGCTCGAGATCCAGTCAAAGACTTTAATTATGACATTTTGCCGGACACTCAAGAAACGTCCGGAATATGGACACTGCGTCGGGGCAAGCGAAAGGTAAATACAATAGTGCTGGTGCAGAAATATATTAGATAGATGTCTTGTTAGCTTGCTAACTAGCCTAGCTAGCTGATGCAAGGCAAGGCCTCGCTTAGCTGTGACTGAGTTCAAGGCAAGAAACACCATTATTGTTTTAGGGATGAAATTGAATGTTAAATTGCCATACATGATTATCAAGATGTATGACTAATATATAGCGGTGTCAGGATATTTATCGGCCTAGTTAAAACAGCGCGGTTAGCGAACTTCACTTCTAGCCTAGTTAGTTAGCTGTGTTTTGTTTATGTGGGGCCACGTATACTCGCCACGTAAATCTGTTACAGTAATTAGGTAGCTAACGTTAGCTAGTTAGCCACTGTTGTCACCTAACTAGCTAACAACGTTACATGCTCATGTAACATGTATTTTGACAAAACGGTTATGTCATGACAAATAATGCAATGATGTTCGCACACTGTCATTCTTGTTTTGACTGATGGCTAGTTAGTTAACTGCTAACGTTATCCGGCTAATTTGTCATCAGAGGTTCCGCTTAGCAATGTTTGTTGTGTAGGTGTCGTCCTGTGTTTCACCTGAAATAGGTAGGTATTTGACTGAGACAAATTGTATGATGACATGACAACAACCCTTATTGTAAGGAACAGGATCGAACAACACCACTCGTATTATTGAGGTCTGGCCTCAACAGGGAGACTCTCTCCTAAATCACAATAACATCTCCACTAAACCCCTAACCTCTCCTCTCATACCAATGATGAAACATGACAGTGTCACATTTTGATGTCTCCATAGACTGGTGGGGAGCCAGTATCGGTGTTTGTGTACGAGGTGTCAACGGGGACAGAGGAACAGACCCAGCTAGCCAAGGCAGCGTTCAAACGCATGAAGACCCTCCGACATCCCAACATCTTGGCCTATGTAGATGGATTGGAGGTGTGTGTTTTTCACACCAAATGCAAATATCACAATTTAGTTGAAATTCAAAAGGCAAACAACAGACTTTTATAACTGTCACTATTTTCTCAGTCTTCTGTATTTTGTTTTTTCTTGTAATTGTTTTTCGTGCAGAGTGTGGTGAGTATCAATGACTGAATCAGTTAGTTCCCCTGTCTACCACTTCTAGAGAGAAACAGTAACTAGTGTACTATTTGTTAGTGTACTCACTGTATAATAGAAACATACTTAAAAGACTAATGCATATTTTAACCAAGTCACCATGAATGCATTCATGTTGTCTCTTTCTGGTGTGTTGCAGACAGAGAAGAGCCTGTACCTGGTCACAGAGCAGGTCACCCCCCTGGCAGCCCACCTGAAGGCCCGCTCAGAGAGTGGGGGCTCTGGGGAGCTGGAGGTGTCCTGGGGCCTGCATCAAACCGTGGTCAGTAGACTGGAGGGGAGATGAGTGCTCTGATTTCCGGATGCGTTTCTGTATGTTGAGTGCTGCTTGCCCTTTTATCATTCCTCTTCCACCTCTACTCCATTATCCTCCGTCCTTCCTCTTTCTCTCTATCAATCTCTTACTCAATGGAAAGATGACTCTCCATCTTGTCTAAGAAGGCACTTGTATATTAATCACACAGCACCGAATGTTCTCTAAACACCAGCCCGAAAGTCGCGTAGGAAGTCATCATGACATCACAACATCAGCTGCTACAGAATCAAACAGGTTCACAGATACATTGTAATTGTGTCCCTGGCCCAGAATGGCGTCAAACCTTAACCATACCATTCAACACGGGCAGACATTTGATACTGGCAGTTAAACAGGTCAAAGGTAGGAACATTTAGTACTCAGTTACAACAGATTATTCTGTCCCTCAAAGAAATGCAACTGTCTGCGTCTTCCCACACTTACAATCATGTTTATTACATATCAATCTATATCTAATTAAATACAGGCAAATAATTCCCCATTACAATGGGAACAATCTCTCACACACTCTATTTCCCCCACTGTAGAAAGCCCTTAGTTTCCTTGTGAATGACTGCCACCTCCTCCACAACAACCTGGGTATCTGGGCTGTGTTTGTGGACCGAGCCGGAGAATGGAAGCTTGGCGGTCTGGACCACATGACCCCAGAGAACGGGGACGCGTCCACAATACTACCCTCCGCCAAAGCCGTTCACCCTGACATGGACAAATACGACCCCCCTGAATCACCAAACAGTGGAGAGAAATGGTGAGGCGGACAGAGAATGAGTTGAGAAGGAAAAATACAGATTTCATGGCAAATTGTGTTCCTGGTATCTCACATACAAAGGATTTAGTTCAATGCTTGATGTAATCTGAAGATGCTTCATATTTGTATTGTCTGAGTCCATCTCTCTGTCCTCCAGGGCTGGGGATGTGTGGCGGCTGGGCTGTCTGATCTGGGAAGTGTTCAATGGTCCACTGCCCCGAGCCTCGTCCCTACGCTCCCTCGGAAAGGTACCATCTTCCCCCACCCTCTAACATTTTACCAGGGCATCACACATTTTAAGGAAATCCTAAAGGGATTCTAATATCATCCTGTCAAAAAGCTCAAAAGTCATGAATTAATTGGAAGTGATGTGAAACGTATTATGGTTTGTTGTCCTACAGATCCCTAAAGCATTGGTGCCACACTACTGTGAGCTGGTGGGGGCCAATGCCAGGGCCCGGCCTAACCCAGCACGCTTCCTCCAGAACTGCAGAGCTCCCGGAGGATTCCTTAGCAACAGCTTCGTGGAGAGCAACCTTTTCCTAGAGGAGATCCAGGTGTGATTCCTGACCCCCATCCCCGCTATAGAAAAAGCTTGACACAATCGAGATGACACCGCTCTCATTGAAATGTGTTGACTTACCAATAAAATATTTTATTCAGTGAAATCTATCTTATCCTGTCCAGATCAAAGACCCAGCAGAGAAGCAGCAGTTCTTTCAGGATCTGAGTGAGAACCTGGACTCATTCCCAGAGGACTTCTGTAAGCACAAGGTGCTGCCACAGCTACTCACTGCCTTTGAGTTTGGCAACGCCGGTGCTGTCGTCCTCACACCTCTGTTTAAGGTATGTGCTGTGGAGGGTGAGAGGAGGGATTGAGATAGGAGAATGGATCACCGGCCTGGCATTGAATTGCTCCTCTCTTTTAATGCAGAAGAGGGAAAACTGTCATATCTATGTAACGCATCATCATTAGAAGTGGTTTGAGTTAAAGACATTTCTTCAGGGGGAAACATGGCAACTAATCATCTCCCTCCAATCAATCAATCAAATGTATTTTATAAAGCCCTTCAGCAGTTGTCACAACAGATACCCATCCAACCAGGCAGGATATAACCTCCACACCACCAAAGGGATATCAACAGACCACTAGCCCACCTCACGATCCCGAGAGGGCAGAAGATCATTCCTCCTTCCATGTCGCCTCTTTATTTCCATCTCTGTCAGGTGGGGAAGTTCCTGTCTGCGGAGGAGTACCAGCAGAAGATCATTCCTGTCATTGTGAAGATGTTCTCCTCTACAGACCGGGCCATGAGGATACGACTGCTTCAACAGGTACAGTGTACCACACATCAGAGAACAGATACGGCCATTACACCAGAATGAATGTTTGTTGCAGCACCCTTGTTTTCTTCCTCTTTCAAACCCCTTTCTCATGCCTCTTTCCTTCAGATGGAACAGTTTATTCAGTATCTAAACGATGCAGCGGTGAACTCGCAGATCTTCCCTCATGTCGTTCACGGTTTCACAGACACAAACCCAGCCATCAGAGAACAGACTGTCAAGGTATAA
The DNA here is from genome assembly GCA_023634145.1 of Thymallus thymallus. Taxonomy (NCBI): domain Eukaryota; kingdom Metazoa; phylum Chordata; class Actinopteri; order Salmoniformes; family Salmonidae; genus Thymallus; species Thymallus thymallus. The sequence continues at coordinate 24,578,404 of CM042384.1, read as the reverse complement.
CTGGCTCACAAGACCAGGTGGATTCACTCACTTCTTCATTCAAGTGTAACTGAAAGGGTTCCTTCCCTGTGGTTAATGGTGTTCCCAAAGGTCTGTTCTTTTTATTAAATGTTTTTTTATGCCTTCTCTCCCCGTCCCAGTCCATGCTGCTGCTGGCCCCCAAGCTGAATGAGAGTAATCTAAATCAGGAGCTGATGAGGCACTTTGCACGGCTGCAGGCGAGAGACGAGCAGGGACCAATCCGCTGCAACACCACCGTGTGCCTGGGAAAGATCGCCCCCTACCTCAACGCTGGGGTAACTTGCACCTGCCTTGTGCTCCCTCTCTCTACCCGTCTCCCCGTTCCCCTCTCTCTACCCGTCTCCCCGTTCCCCTCTCTCTACCCGTCTCCCCGTTCCCCTCTCTCTACCCGTCTCCCCGTTCCCCTCTCTCTACCCGTCTCCCCGTTCCCCTCTCTCTACCCGTCTCCCCGTTCCCCTCTCTCTACCCGTCTCCCCGTTCCCCTCTCTCTACCCGTCTCCCCGTTCCCCTCTCTCTACCCGTCTCCCCGTCACTCACATTCATTCATTCATTCATCCTCCACAGACACGGCAGCGAGTGTTGATCTCGGCGTTCTCTCGGGCCACTAAGGACCCATTTCCCGCCTCTCGGGCGGCCGGGGTTCTGGGTTTTGCGGCGACGCACAACTACTACAGTGTGACGGAGAGCGCAGGACGGGTACTACCAACACTCTGTACCCTCACTGTTGACCCTGACAAGAACGTTCGCGATCAGGTGAGAAGCACTACAAACACCTTACACTCCTCACACATTTAAATAACTGCACTGATACATTTAGCTTACATTCATACTCCATTATGTAGGCTATACCTGCACTGGATCTGTTGGCTAGAGCGCATGTGCCAATACCAGAGTGGGCACATTAGCTATATATAGCGCAACATTTCTGGTGACTCAGAGTTAAATGCGATGGAAACCCATTTAACATTTTTTTTTTTTTTTTTGTACATGGGAACTAAATGCAAAAGTAATTTCTATGTGCACTATGTCATCACAGACTTTTGTCCACAAGTCAATTTGATGGAAACATCTCTGGTGGGAAAATGTGCATAATTTATTTAATGCAGATTATTTTATTTGGAAACCTAGCTTGTGAAACATGTTTTTTTTCTGTCCCTCAGGCATTTAAAGCCATAAAGAGTTTCCTGACAAAGCTGGAGACTGTTTCTGATGATCCAACCAAGCTGGCTGAAATAGGTCTGTACACAGTTGCAAACCTCCAGGTCGCCAAAGACAACAAGGCCTCAAACACTGATCTCACATTAAAGGGATATTTCTGGATTTTGGCAATGAAGTCCTTAATCTGCTTCCCCAGAGTCAGATGAACTCGTGGATAAAAATGTTTGTCTCTGTGTCCAATATGAAGGAAGTTAAAGGTAGTTTTGTGAGCCAATACTAACTAGCATTAGCTCTAGCTGTACCAAAAGACTTCCAGTCATTGCGCTAAGCTAGGTATAATTTGCTTGCTTCTCTATCTATATCTATCTATATATCTATACGCACAAAAGTGTGTGGACACCCCTTCAAATTAGTGGATTCGGCTATTTCAGCCACACCCATTGCTCCTAGACGTTTACAGGTGTATAAAATCGAGCACACAGCCATGCAATCGCCATAGACAAACATTGACAGTAGAATGGCCTTATTGAAGAGCTCAGTGACTTTCAACGTGGCACCGTCATAGGATGCCACCTTTACAACAAGTCAGTTTGTGAAATGTCTGCCCTGCTAGAGCTGCCCCGGTCAACTGGAAGTGCTGTTATTGTGAAGTGGAAACGTCTAGGAGCAACAACTGCTCAGCCACGAAGTGGTAACCCACACAAGCTCACAGAACTGGACCATCGAGTGCTGAAGCGCGTTGTGCTTAAATCGTCTGCAACACTCACTACAGAGTTCCAAAGTGCTTCTGGAAGCAACGTCAGCACAATAACTGTTCGTCGGGAGCTTCATGAAATGGGTTTCCATGGCCGAGCAGCTGCACACAAGCCTAAGATCACCATCCGCAATGCCAAGCGTCGGCTGGAGTGGTGTAAAGCTTGCCGCCATTGGACTCTGGAGCAGTGGAAACGCATTCTCTGGATTTTCTTTTTTTTTAATGTAACCTTTATTTAACGAGGCAAGTCAGTTAAGAACAAATTCTTATTTACAATGATGGCCTACCTAACGGGTCAGCCATAGTTCTACGGCGCCCCTGGAGCAAATTAGGGTTAAGTGACTTGCTCAAGGACACATTGACAGGTTTTTCACCTTGTTGGCTCGGGTATTCGAACCACAGACCTTTTGGGTTACTGGCCCAACCCTCTAACCGCTTGGCTGCCTGCTGTACCCGAATGATGAATCACGCTTCACCAACTGACTTGCCTAGTTAAATAAAGGTTAAGTAAAAAAATTGGAACGCAGGCCTAATTGCCCAACATCAGTGCCCGACCTCGCTAATGCTCTTGTAGCTGAATGGAAGAAAGTCCCCGCAGAAATGTTCCGACATCTAGTGGAAAGTCTTCCCAGAAGAGTGGAGGCTGTTATAGCAGCAAAGGGGGACCATATTAATGCCCATGATTTTGGAATGAGATGTTCGACAAGTAGGTATCCCTTACAGCCTTTTGAGTGTCTAATATTACTTATCTCCCTCTCACCCTAGAAAAGGATGTGATGTCATCAGCCCAGCCGGCTGGGGCAGCAGCCAGTTGGGCAGGCTGGGCAGTGACTGGGGTGTCCTCTCTGACCTCCAAGCTCATCAGGACCGGCCCAGGGGCAGAGGGGGGCAGCCCGGCCGAGAATACCCCTGCTGCTGGTGATGGTACTGCCTCTCCTTGCGCCGGGAGCCCTGTGAAAGATGGAGTACCCGGGGGTAAGGAACTGACTTATTTGCAATTCAATCTATACATAGGGTGGAATACCCCATAGAAACTTAGGAAGAGTTGGCAAAGCTGTATCCATCAGTCAATGGCATCCGCTATTTACATCCACCTTTTACCTCGCCATCTCTCATCCCTCCATCTCTCCTTCCTCCAGGCTCTGAAGTTAAACCACCGCCGGCCTCCATGACTCTACCCATTGCTTCTGGCCTTGCTATCCAATCAGACTCGCCTAAGGTGACAGAGAAGTACGAGGAGCCAATCGGAGACCAATGGGATGATGAGGACTGGGGAAGTTTGGAGGTAATTGACATGGATTGGATATGGGGTGAGATTTGACAGTTGGGACCATGGAACGTCAACTGTCACGGAACATGGGGAAACAGTGATGTTTGTATTGGAGAGGTATGCTGTATTTGATCAGTTAATTCATTCAACTACTCTCTCTCTGTCTCGCTCTCTCCCCCCACACAGGACCCAGAGAAGGTACAGGCAGCAGACCCAGATGACTGGAACTCCTCTGATTGGTCAGGAATGTCATCAGTCAAAAAGAAGGCCAGTGTAAGAGGAGTACGTGTCTGAGGCTTATTCAGGGAGGCAGTGTTTGAAAAGAGTCAAAGAGAATGGCATAGTCATGCTAGTTCTGTAAAGTAACTAATGCTCACTTGTCTTTTCTTACTTGCTCTGACTTTGCTGATATATACTTTGAGGAAAAAAGTGCTTACTATGACAGATATGTGGTTGTCTTACCTAGCTGTCTTAAAATGAATGCATCTTACCTTATTATTCTCTCTGGATAAGAGCGTCTGCTAAATTACTAATATGTAAATACATTCCCGTCTACAATTTCCTGATTTAAAATGGTGTTAGTGTTAACTTCATGGGGAACGTTCATTCATTGCTGTCTCCATCCAGGTGGGTCTAGCAACTTCTGAGGCAGTGAAAAAGCAGAGCTCTGATTGGAGCAGCTCAGGCTGGGACGCCGACGACAGCTGGTCCAATGAGAAGGAGGCTGACGGCCAGGGTCAGAGTTCACCGGGAGAGGAGGGGTGGGGCAATGACTGGGAGGAGGAGGGAACGACTGCTCCGGCCACTAAGAGTGCTGCTCTGCCAGAGGGGGTTCGGTTAGCCAGCGAGTATGACTGGGACAGTAAGGGAGCCACGCAGACGGACTTCCTCGCCAACGTGTCTCAGAGGGCAACGCCCACCCCCATTTCTACGGTGAGGAGAGGAGGGGGGGAGGCTTTATAAATAAAAGTTTGACAGGAGTAGGGTTTTTGTTTTGAAGAACCGACAATAAGGTTTGTCAAAGTTGAGGTAAACGTTAGGTGTTGAGGTGGAAATGGAAGGACATCACAATAATGTTTTAATGTGTGCTGTGCATGTGTTTTCTGGTTCACGTTAGGCTGGTGATGGCTGGAGTGCAGAGCCTGCTGTAGACTGGGGAGCTGAGGAGAGCTGGGAGTCTGTGGACGGAAGTCACGGTGAGTCTTAACCTGCTCTAACATCTATCTATACTCCATTATCTCTCTCAATGATCTGAAACCAGGGAGTCCTTTAATGAGATGCTATTCATGTTATAAGCCTCAAGCCAAATGATAACAGCTGTCTCTTTGTTTCCTAAGCAGGCCTGAGCAAGGCAGAGCTGGCCAAGAAGAAACGTGAGGAGAGGAGGAAAGAGCTGGAGGCCAAGCGGGCAGAGCGCAAGGCAGCTAAGGGTCCTCTCAAACTGGGCGCTCGGAAACTGGACTGACTGGAAGGAAGAGGATGGCTGGCAGAAGACCGGAAGTAAAGCAGGCCGAGTGCTATAATGACTTTTCCCTGACTCACGCAGAGAGGGTGGAATGTATGGAAGGTTCAACATTCCATGATCAAAAATGAAGAGGAGACTGTGAACTTGACAACTGTGCAAGCTGCTCACTGGCTGAGAGGGGATCAGAGTGCCAGAGGCTGAGACATGTCTCATCAAGACTATTACGGGGTTTAAACATTACATTACATTCACATTACAACGTAAATATTGTTTTTATATATAAAAAAATATGTAAAGAAATGTACATAGGTGGTGCATTTGTCCGTTTTTTTTAATTATATTGAGAAACTGTATATGCTGAATGTTTATTTCACATATACGCATAAATAGGTTATGAATGTTTTAGATAAGCTGTCAGTCACACCGCAGAAATAAGACTGATAGTCTGCATGCTTGGGTCTGTATATGTGACTGACCTACCAAACGTCATACGGTACCTCCCTGAAGGGTAATGCTGGGACACGTTCAGCAGAGCACAACCTTGTGGAACAGTCTGATAGAAATGTTATGTAGAACAAACATTCCTCTCTCAAATAGAATAAGGGATCAGGTCTATTCATGATATTTCTATTTTCAACATTTACCTACTGAACGTGTCCCTGGTCTCTGATTAACTGTACCTCACTGTACCCAGAAAAATATAATACACCTGGCTGCATCCCCCTCAGAGCCAATCAGTTATTATTATTATTGGTGGTGGATTGACTGACTTGAAGATATATTCAGCATGGACAGTGTTATCATGCAGATGTACCTGTAGATTCCTCCTGTATATTTAGGGAGTCACTTAGCTATTTAAAATCAAATCATAAAGTGCAAGATAATTCTGCCCATCTTATTAGATTGTTAGTGTTGGGTGGGTCAAGGAAAAGAGAAGGCTCTGTTTGTGCCTTTATTTGATGGCAGCATTGTTTACTGGGGTTAGGTGGTCAGATGAGCTGTGCTCTGTGATTTTTTTTTTTAGATATGTTGTGGGTGGCGAGGGAGGGAATTCCATATGGGAGAGGAACAGTGAAATCGGATGCATTGTTTTATAGAGATGGAATCTTGTACTATGAACAATTCCCAAAATAAAACCATGACAAAAGTATTATGTGAAAGGGTGTGCATTGTTTTAGAAATATATTCAGAAAATGTCTACTTCTGCCAATTGTTAACATCCCAAATCCACTCCTTGTCGGACAACAGTGTTTGTTTTGTTTAAGACAAGTTTATCGGACCCCAAACCTATTAGAGACCCAACTGTTTTTGTACATTTTTAATAAACTTAAATCAAAGTGCATGTCATGACCAAATCGACTAATTTAAAATGCTAATAAGGTTCAGTTTTAATTATCAATATATTGAAAACTTAACTCATGCAAACAAGTTTACAGATCAAACGCTGGTTAAGATGAAGTATTTTCAGTCCAACATTTAGAAAATTTAAACGTGTGAAATTGCTAGTATACTCATATTGTTCGTAATGCTGTCAGTCGTAATTACAAAGTGATATAAGGAGCATTAGTATCCTTGGGCTTCCTAAGACACTCAGTGCTAGAGGCATCACTACAGACAACCTGGTTCGAATCCAGACTATCACAACCAGCTGTGATTGGGAGTCCGTTTGGCCGGTGTAGGCCGTCATTGTAAATAAGAATTTGTTCTTAACTGACTTGCCTAGTTAAATAAAGGTTAAATAAAAAAATATCCAGTGGTGATTTTAGCATGTCAATCTTGGTGAGGCAAACTTGCCAAAAACATTTTAGATGCATGCCAGCAAAGCCACAACACTAAGCAATACATTCATTGCACTCAAATTGTGCCCACAAACTGTTAGGAGCTGCATAAAGCTGTCCCAACAGCAGAGCTTTCTTTTCAGCCCAATGGAGTGAATCATTACCACTGCTACACCTGGTTATCAGCGGAGACTTGTCTAGAAGCAAAACACTTCATTCAGCCTCATTTACTGCCTTAAAAAAAAAACATGGCTGACTTGCTTAAACAAATGTGGTTTCTACTGACAATTGAGAAGTACAAAATATTGCATAAGGGGACGACAAGCGGATAAGAGGCAATTCGATTAAGATATGAGTGAGCTAGGACGAACGTAGTCAGTATATGTAACTATTTATGTAGCCACTGATTCCTTCCAAACCACTCAATGTTGAATTTGCTACTTGTTGTGTAATGTTTATGTCCAATGGCCGATGAGCACCGATACGTTTGATCTATAATTTCTCTTCATATGACAAGGATTGAAAAGGATTTGCCAGTAGATTGGCGACATGATTCATGATGATGACTGCTTGCTAGCTAAGATTCTGAAAGTATGATGTTGACATGATCAATCCAATCAAAGCTACGGTAGATATAACGTGATTTGACGTCATTTAATCTGTGGCCAATGACCTTGAGCCTTCTTGGATGGGCACTTCTAATGTAACTCTATGACAGCACCGAAGGGGCTTACATTTTCGAGCTCTCCCTGTAGGTTTTGCAGTGACGTAGTGTCCCCATGAGTGACAGAACACTGAGCCAATCACAGCGCAACTAGAGAACATTACCAACCCATACGCTACATATTTTCCGCTGGCTGCCCCACCACAGAATGCACTGAGCTAGGCTGAAACACCTGCATTTTGGAACTGCCTTACTCAAGAAAACAAAAAGAGACCATGTTAGTATGTGGCTTTATTAACTCTACTATTATTCATTTTTATATTGTTTGCAAACTGATATGTGATACAGCTCAGCTTATAAGTAACATACTTTTTTAAATTTTTTATCAGTTAGTTTAGTCTAGCAGCCTGCAAGGCTATGGCAAGTCTGTATACCTCAGAAATTTAACGAGACACAGTTCTACATTTCATTTGTGCTTTCAATTCATGTCTGTGTAACTTAAAAAGTTTTTAAAAAATGCCAGAATTATTCAAGTGAGGAGGGCAGTAGTACTGTAGTTGAATAATTAATCTCTATCAGGCTTATTGGTGATTGGCTGCTCAGGAAGCTATCATACAGGTGGTCACTTATATTCTCCTGCTTTATCCTTCTTTTTGCTTCCACCTCCAAAGATGGCCGCCGCGATACCTGCAACAGCAAGGACTCCAAAGCCCACCATTGCGGCCATTCCCACCGTTTCCACAGCCTTCCGAATCTGGGCAGGAAAATACTAACATTACATTTCAATGAATGACTGATTCAGAAATAGTCATAGCTGCTTTGAATGTATAACAACAAGCAATCCAGTAACTCTACACTCTCTTGACCCACATTCGTAGCTTGAGAATGTTATTATGGCTCACGGGGTTACTCTACGCTGAGCACAGTACACCTATCCTATCGCACCAGTCCATTGTACCTACCTGTCGAGACTCAGCCTCCCCATATCTCAGCTCTGTGGCAAAGTGCTCACAGTTCCCCTTGAAGATACAGAAGGGAAGCTCCTGGTCCACATAGGCCTGGGCATTTCTTAGTATCTCATGGATGGGTCTGACCTATAATTATATAATGCATGCCATCAGTGGTGGAAAAAGTACCCAATTGTCATACTTGAGTAAAAGTAAAGATAGTCAAAGTGTAAAGACACGTTAATAGAAAATGACTCAAGTAACATTTAAAGTCACCCAGTAAAATATGACTTGAGTAAAAGTCTAAAAGTATTTGGTTTTAAATGTAATTAAGTATCAAAAGAAAAAGTAAAAATAATTTAAAATTCCTTATATTAAGCAAACCAGACAGCACCATTTTCTTGATTTTAAATTTACGGATAGCCAGGGGAACACTCCAACACTCAGACAGTAGGATGACCAGGGATGTTCTCTTGATAAGTGTGTGAATTTGACAATTTTCCTGTCCTGCTAAGCATTTTAAAAGTACTTTTAGGTGTCAGGGAAAATGTATGGAGTAAAAAGTACATTATTTTCTTTAGGAATGTAGTGAAGTAAAAGTAAAAGTTGTCAAAAATATAAATAGTAAAGTACAGATACCCCCCAAAAAACTACTTAAGTAGTACTTGAAAGTATTTTTACTGAAGTACTTTGCACCATTGCGTGCCATTTAGCAGAGAATTTTATGCTAAGCAATTCATACCATTTAAGAGATGTTTTTATCCTAAGCGAACTTACAGTAGTGCATGCATACATTTTCATATGGGTGGCCCATGCGGGAATCAGAAACACCATCCTGGCATTGCAAGCATCATGCTCTAACTGAGCCACATAGGATCACACAGGCTATTGAATAACAGATTCACTACATGGAACAACAGATAGTCCTTACTGCTATTAGACCATACAAACACATTGTCCCAAATGGCATCCTATTCCCTACATAGTGCACTACTTTTGACGAGGACCCATGGGGTGCCATTTGGGACGCAACCATACTGTACTTTCTGATACTAACCTGGTACTTCTGATCCAGCTGGTTGTTGATGCGCCAATGATCATGCCCCACCACGTCCCAGATCTCTTCCTTTTTCACCTTAGCCTTGTCACTGAGCACAGACATCATGCTGTTGGAGCTGGCTCCAGACACCCCGGCTGCGGCGCAAAGAGGGAAAAGTTCCAAGGGAGGGGGTGCACAGACAAAACATGTCATAAAACATATAATCAGTGCCAAATATGAGTTTAAAGTTGAGTTGTGTCACATTCGTTTTTATCAGAAAGTATTCACACACCTTGACATTTTCCAAATTTTTGTTGCGTTACAGCCTGAATTTAAAATGGAATGAATACATTGAGATTTTATGTCACTGGCCTACACACAATAACCCATAATGTCAAAAGGGGAATGTTGTTTTTCAAAATGTTTACAAATTAATAAAAAATTCAACCCCGTTGTTATGGCAAGCCAAAATAAGTTCAGGAGTAAATTTTGCTTAACAAGTCACATAATAAGTTGTATGGACTAATAGTGTTAAACATCTCTATACTCCACACATACAATTATCTGTAAGGTTCCTCAGTCGAGCAGTGAATTTCAAACACAGATTCAAGAACAAAGACCAGGGAGATTTCCAATGCCTCGCAAAGAAGGGCACCTATTGTTACACCCAGTCACTGCAAAGATACAGGCGTCCTTCCTAACTCAGTTGCTAGAGAGTAAGAAAACCACTCAGGGAGGCCAATGGTGAGTTTAAAACAGTTACAGAGTTTAATGGCTGTGATAGGAGAAAACTGAGCAGGGATCAACAGCATTGTAGTTACTTCTAAATACTAACCTAAATGGCAGAGTGAAAAGAAGGAAGCCTGTACAGAATAAAAATATTCCAAAACATGCATCCTGTTTGCAATAAGACACTGAAGTAATACTGCAAAAAACATGGCAAAGAAATTAATGTTTTGTCCTGAATACAAAGCTCTTCATATTTTGCTTTCCAACAGACACTGGGAGACAAATTCACCTTTCAGCATAACAATATCTTAAAACGCAAGGCCAAATATACACTGGAGTTGCGGCACTGAATGTTCCTGAGTGGCCTAGTAACAGTTTTTACTTAAATCGTCTTGAAAATCTATGGCAAGACTTGAAAACAGCTGTTCTAACAATGATCAACAACCAACTTGACAGAGCTTGAAGAATTTTTTAAAGATTTTTTTTTTTAAGAATCTCAAGAAGTCTGTAATCTGTACTGTAATCGCTGCCAAAGGTGTTTCTAACATGTATTGACTCAGGGGGTTGAATACTTTTCTAATCAAGATATATTAGTGTTTTATTTTCCAATAATAAAATGTGTTATTCTTCCACTTTGGCATTAGTATTTTGTGAAGATCGTTGACAGAAAATTATAATTAAATCAATTTTAAGCCCACTTTGTAACCGCAAAATGTGGAAAAAGTACTTTCTGAGGCATTGTCTGTACTGTATATAATTTCTTGAGTGCACTTTATCTTTTAAAATAAAGTTTTGATCATACTCAATAGTACTACTCACAGGGTGGGGCCAGGTGAATGACAAAACCGTCACCAACGTACAAAGTCCAGTGCTGGTAGTTCCCTCTGAATATCTCTATCAGATCCCCTGGCTCAGGCTTCTCGTCGTACTGTCAAGGGAGAAATAATATGTTTGATTTAGAAAATCTGTGTATATCCACATACATGGATGTTGTTGCTAGACACCCTCTTGTTGAAGTATGCAACTCCCAACCAACTGCCAAGTATGCCGTTCTGAAAGAGAAAGTTCTCAGATCAGGGAACAAAACTAAGGTCTTCAGTCATGCAAAAGCTACTTTGTACAAACAATATCTCAATATTTGCATAAAAACAGGTAGAGTACACAGAGACAGTGGACACTACTTACCAATGTTGGAGCCATGGTTACGGCTATTTCCTTTCAACAGCTTTGATAACTTCCTGTTTCCTATTTCCGGAGATTTTATCTCAACCCTGTAAAGTCAGAACAAAATCTATGGGTTATATTTAGGGGGCCTGTTTTCCTAAGACATTAGCTAACAAAATATCAGGCAATCTATTGGCTAATAAACTAGACACTGATCTAATTTCACTGTGTTTTGGTGTCCAGTGGCGTGTATTCATTAAATTGTTAAGGTCGTAAGAAAAGCCATGTGTGAAACATAAAACGTAACCGTTAAATTGTATCTGTTAAATTATACCCAGTAAAATACTACTTGAGTAAAAGTCTAAAAGTATTTGGTTTTAAAAATACTTAAGTATCAAAAGTAAATGTTATTGATAAAATGTACTTAAGTATCAAAAGTAAAAGTAAAAGTATAAATAATTTCAAATTCCTTATATTAAGCAAACCAGACGGCACCCTTTTCCTGTTTTGTAAGGCCAGGGGAACACTCCAACACTAAGATATAATTTACGAACAAAGCATTTGTGTTTTAGTGATTCCGCCAGATCAGAGGCAGTAGATGACCAGGGATGTTCTCTTGACTCTATTCTCGGGCCGACTCTATTCTCTGTATATATCAATGATGTCGCACTTGCTGCTGGTGACTCTCTGATCCACCTCTACGCAGACAACACCATTCTGTGTACATCTGGCCCTTGTAATAAATATATTCTTGATGTTGTTTATTACCAACGCTGTATTACACACATTAGCTCGAAACATTACACAACCCGTATGCTAACACATCTTTTAGAACAGCTAAACACACACACACACACAGACTTATGAGGGCTGGACTCCGAGGACAAAGAACACTGCCAAGAGCCAATGGGAAGTCGATACTGCCCGAGGAGGGACTGCCCTCCATAACAACGACCAGTCAGGCGTGTGAATCTACCAGACTCTACCTACGTCATTTTATTACTATTGCTCTGTATAAATATGTGTGCCACATGTTTAGGAGCTCTTTTTGTTCCGGACGACTCCCTAAGAGCTGAAGGAACGAGCCCGTGCACGAGTTACCAAATATCTTTGCATCTAATAAACCGCTTGATTGAATATCAATTCCACCTGGTCCCGAGTTATGACTTGTCTCCTTCTCGAGTAATTGAAACATCAACAAAATTGGTAGCAGAGGATGGTTAAATCACTTCTGATTTCGATCTATAGCTAGTTGATGTGAGAGGAGACGGGTCCTGAACGAATTCACGAGGACGGGTGACCTGTTCGCAGGAGCCATCGGCAATTCTTCTCGCCCCGGGAAACTGATCAACGAGCTCGACTAAATAAGGTAAACAGAACCTGTTTAAACAAATCTGCATATTGTATTATAGTTTTATGAATTGTTGTTAAAATATTTCTTATAGATGTATTACGAATGCGAAGGCTGATTGCAAAGATATTTGTGTAATATATAGGAAAAAGGTAAAGGAAGAAGTGAGCATGTGTAAAGTGAGCCTGTGTGGCAACCCTGTGTGGGTGAAAAGTGAAAAGTCTATGTGAGAGACTCCCTGGTTAAGTTTAAAGCCTGTGTGGCGCAACATTGATAGCAGTATCTGCCAACTAGAGAAGGCCTTTTGGACTGGCTGACCAGAAGGGAACACTCAGTTAAGGTGGAGAATTAAAGTAATTATAACTTATACACATCCCCTTAGATAAAGTGTGACATATCCCGTCCTATTGATTTAGAGGACTATACACGTATTAGTTTCGTCCCGGAAGGTCTAGAATTTATTCTAGCCCGGTTGACTTTGTTTAGGGAGGGATCTGTGAGTTCCCAGCCCCTGTTTTGAGAGTGCTTGTCTGTACGTACCTTTGAGGGTGTACGATCTGTCTGTCTAATTGGATTGAAATAGCTTCGTCCCGGAAGGTCTAGAGTGCTTTCTAGCCCGGTTTTGACTGTGTTTAGGCAAATTTGTGTTTGTGTGTCCCTGCTTCTGTTTGTCTTACCGTATTGTAATGTGTAATATGTGATGTGTGATAATATATAACTATAATAGATAAGGTTTGGCATGCGCTGATTCCACTGACTCTGAACATATTAAATTGGCGATAACACATTGAAGAATGGCTTCTACATTGACACACCTAAACCCAAATTCATTGACTACTTAGAACAGAAAATACAGGATAGAGCAGGAGGGGAGGAACAGTATAAAACAATAAGAAAGGTGTGGGAGGAAGTGAAGTTGAGATGGACACAGGCAGGGTATTTTAGCGGGGGAGCACCCACTAAGGGCCAGCTCATGATAATGGAGGCAGGACTAAAGGAAGCAGTTCAGAAAGGGAAAGAGGGAGAAAAGGAGGGCAACAGAAAACACATGTTCAAGAAGAAAGGGAGAAAAAAAAACTCTAGAAGAAGCAGAGCTGAGAGTAGGGGTTATACACAAATTTGGGTCAGTGTACAGACCATAATCTCAGGGTCTAGTGGAACGCGCAAATCAAACCTTGAAAGCTAAAATTGCAAAGGTATGTGCAGGCTCTAAATTGACCTGGGTGGAAGCCCTGCCCCTGGCCTTGATGGCTATGAGGTCCTCACCCGGGGCAGGGACCATCTCTCTCCCCATGAGATAATGACAGGGAGGGCTATGCCTGGTCCACCAAGGGAGGGAGGTCATATGCCCGCCCTTGATGTACAACAAATTGTAATGTCTGATTATGTGAGGAAACTGACAGAACTTTCTGCAGCTCTCTACACACAGATCCACAAGGTCCAAGAGGGGGAGCTGCTGGGAGACTCATCACCACTGAAGGTAAAAGTTGGGGACTGGGTGAGGGTTAAAGTCCACAAGAGAAAGTGGCTGGAACCCAGGTGGACTGGACCGTACGAAGTGAAGGAAGTTACTTCACACTCGGTCCAGGTCAAAGGTAAATCAGGAGCGCCTTGGCACCACCTTACACACTGCACTCCAGCCCCAACCCCTTCCAGAATTTTGACTGAAACCAGGGCCGACTTGCGTGCCCTAAACAATTCGATTCCAACCACTGACACCTTAGTTGGGGAAAATGGGACCATGGGCTCCGTTATTCACGTAGAGCCTGAGTGCTACATTCTGCTCTTCACACAGAGAGAATTAGAAATATGGAAAAAGGGAGGGGCAATCCTCCGAGATGATATTTGGCATTAGGGTAATTTACCAATATTACTAAAGTCTTTGTTTAGATATGTAGTAATTATGATACATGGGCAAAGCCATGTATCACAGGGGAGAACTAATTACTTAAAACAATTAGGAAGTATGATTGTAGCGTATGGAAGAACAAATTACTTTAAAAATGTTGTTCCAGGTGTGTTGTATGTGCGCAAAGTAATGATCATAGAACTTACAGGGGATGATAGAGTTTTAATTTTGGTGTATCTTAAATACATTCCAATGAAGGGCGATTGCCTGGGCTGTGATTTTAACGTTTGAACTTGATAAGAAACAAATGTGGGGGATGGGCTGTGTTAAAATATGAGATTGACTCAATTGATAGGACAGTATTTATAGAATATGGGTTAGTTTTATTTTTATTTTTTAGTTGACAGTCTTACTTAATAGGACAATATTGATCAACTTTATTTGTGGTTTATTTCACTTTTGTGATTACAGGTTCTAATTAACTATGATGGCCCTCACTGAGTCATGTAAACTAGGTAGTGGTGTACATGTGAACAGATATTCTGATTTAGATTGGTGTTTGCCCACTATGAGTAGGAGTTTGGAAAAGTAGTGATTTTATGAATGCATATGGAAATATTAGGTAAATAATATGTTTACAGATTGAGGCCCTGCTGGAAGCTATGTTGCTCCCAGTTAGGTTGGCATTTTGAAGGGTTGTGCCTGCAAGGCAATCAAGATAACATTAGCTTAAGTAATAAAGTTGCTGCTGAAAGGTTTCACACCCATGTTGTGTATCTGGTTTTTGCTATGGCCTCGCCTGTTGTTGAGTTGCAACAACAACAGGGGACTGACCATATGTCTCACTCCCTATGGGAGACCAGAGGATGCTCCCAGGGCCCTGATGGCCTCTGTAGACAACACCTTTCAGGTAAATTTGTGTTGCTAGAGTAACTCATTCCGTAGGTTTGCCGAATATAAGACTATTTTTAGTATGCGTTATGTGCATTTAATATAACATTGCCAAGTGGATACTTCTTAAACCAGGTAATGTTACTTAGTGGTTTCTTTACACACATTGCATTAGACTTTATTGATATGATTGAGAAAAAGTGCTCTTGTCTAGTGATAGGGAAATAGTTGAAGTCAGAACCCACGGCCACCCATAGATAATTCTGGATTGAAATTGTATCCCTCATTAGTAGATTGGGCATGGGGGGAGAATCCAGATGATGAAGTAGTAGTGGTGAGGGACCCCCACCCCCTATCCTAATCAGAGGGAAACTGAGGGAGCTCAGGGGGGAGAGGGGGATAAGACAGATGTAGAGATACGTATCACAGAAATTTTAAAGGAACTATTGGTGAGACAGGGAAGCAAGGGGGTGAAGGAAAGTAATGGTGATTGACTGTGATAGAAGTTAGATATTACCAGGAAGAAATATTGTTCATATTCATCCGCAATCGGCAGGTTTAATTAAACACATGAATGGAACAATAAATAGTAGACTAAGGAAGAACTATATAAGTACTGGAAGAAACTTGGTAGGATGAGTACCTATAGTAGGATGTAGAGTTAGGAGGACCAGAGCAGGCAGAGATAGACACTGAGAATACTCTGGCTGAATACATGAGAAGATTGTTTGATAATCACACCCGTATGTCAAAGATTTTGTGACTTACAGGTGAACTGAAGGAGAGTGACCCACTCTATCCAACCAGGTGATTGGGTGCGGGTCCAATGATTGAAAAGGAAAGACTGGAAGCAGCCCTGTTGGGAAGGCCCTACCAGGTCTTGTTGGAAACTGCCTATTTGCCGTTTAGATATGTTCAGAAAAAGAGCGACCTGGGTCCACGTTGCCCACTGCAAGGAGGTAAGAACGCATACAAACACTGCTGAACACACACAGGGTTAAGGAGCAGAACCGAGTACCAATAGGGTCCGGGGGTTACCTCCTTAACGAAGATTCCCTACCCCGACCTATCATCACTGTGGTGTGTTCCTAGAGGTGTGAGTATGGGGTGGAACTCAGCAGACTGACTAAGGGCAGGAGAGGGTTGGCGGTTCTTGGAAATATGGGGGACCCTGAGCTGCATCAGTCTTAATTTTGATACATCCAGATCCACCACTCACCAAAAATAAAAAATGAAACTCTACCATGGGAATAATTAAAAGACAGATGACTCAGGATAAGGATTCCACTAGAAGTGAGTATTATAACATAGTGGCCAGAGAGAGGCAGGATGTGGTTTTCAAAATAAATATTGATAACCTCTCCATTAAGTGGGAGTATGTAGTCGAGAGAAAGGTGTTCATACTTATGCATTATGCCTCTGTACAGGACCTACTGCTAGTTACCTTTGGCCTACAGTTTAAACATACTTGGGGAAAATATTAAGTGAAGGCAGTGTGCCAAGAAGATATTATACAAGTATGGGGCTTGCACGGATGACTATGGTTAGGATACCTGTATAGACGTAAATAGCACCAAATTAACTGAGCAAAACAGAGGTGAAAACTGTACAGGGATGGGGTTGGCGAGATTGAAAGAGGCTGCTAACCCACCCCAGTTCACTCTGACTCCAGGGGAGTGTTATAGAATGACAGCAGAGATTTGGGTGATTTTAATGGAGTAAGTCAGTAGTTAATGTTACTGATCGGAATTCAGAGGCACAGGAGAAACTACTAAACCTTACAGCCTGGTAACAGATGTGAGATGGGCGTGTACCAGTAAAGGACGTATAAGGCAGACACTATAAAAAGGGTGGGTAGGTAGGTACCTGCACCCCAGTCCTATTGGTTCAGCCAGTTAGAATTAGTTACCAGAAACCAAGGAAAGGTTTAATCAGGCGTAGGAAGGGTTGTGCCAAGGAGGAGAATAGCCCTATTTGGATGGATGCGATTGGAATTCCTAGGGATGAGTCCCTGATGAATATGAAGCTATGAATCAAGTAGGTGAAGGTTTCAGGACAATGTTCTTTTGGTGGGTGACGTTCAATAAACATGTGGATTGGATCAATCAGTAATGATTCATAAAGGGGAGTAAGGATGCAGTGAAGGGGATCTCAAACCAATTATCCGCCACCTCGCTCATGACTTGGAGAAATAGGTTGGCTCTAGACATGTTGCTGGCAGAAATGGGTGGAGTATGCAGAATGGTGGGGGGCAGTTGTTGTAAATTTATTCCTAAAGACACCAGAGCTTTTGCAGGATTGACAGCTCTAAGTGAAGGATGGACTGAGAACTCAGGAGTGAATACATATGTGACAGAATGGTTTGATGAAATATTTGGTAAATGGAAAACCATAGTAGCCACAATTTTGGGGGCAGCTATTGCCTGTATGTGTATGCTTGTATTATGTGGTTGCAGTTTTGTTCCCTGTGTCCGAGGGTTGGAAAGTGCAGGCGTCCAAGCAGATGGTGAGACATAGACTAGTTCCAGATTCTGATCAGTGGAAGGAGGAATACAATTCACCAGCAGTGGTGGACGAGGAGGACACTGATGATCGATTCAATCCAGACAACTACAGATTGAATGAAACATTTCTTAGATCTAATGTGAAAATCTTGAATAAAGAGTGTAACTGGGAGGGGAAATGGGAATTTTGTTCAGGCTAACAGATGTTGTATACATTTAGTGGTATGATGAAGATACCCTCCAAGCCTAGTAGATGATTGAGATCCTTTCAATTACAAGGAGCCCAGGTTGAATGAGACACTCTTTAATGATTAGAAAAGACTGATTCTTTATATGAAGGTCATGACGAAGATCCTAACCGGAAGAGTTATGACTGAATAGGCCTAGAACAGTAATTGATGAGTATGGAATATAAATACATGTATTGGTTTTGTTTGGATTAAGTTTGATTTTGTATGACATTTAGGAATCCTATGAGGATAGATGTGTAATGATCAGTGTGAAAATTTAGTCAAAGGGTGGATTGATAAAGGAATTTGTATGTTTAATGACTAAGATGTTTCACCCTGAAACTGTGTAATGTGTAAAGATGTATTAGAAATTACATAGACAATGGTTAGAATGTTACCATTTGGTAAATGAGTCAGGATGTAGTTCTTAGGCTAGCAGGAGATTAGCCATAAAAGTTTACCACCCTCATCTATCAGAGTGGAGGTCTCTGAACCCACGTATATATTGGACTAGCCGTTGGCCTATTTTTCACGTCTCTTGTGAGACGTGAAGAAGGGGATTTGTAATAAATATATTCTTGATGTTGTTTATTACCAACGCTGTATTACACACATTAGCTCGAAACATTACACAACCCGTATGCTAACACATCTTTTAGAACAGCTAAACACACACACACACACAGACTTATGAGGGCTGGACTCCGAGGACAAAGAACACTGCCAAGAGCCAATGGGAAGTCGATACTGCCCGAGGAGGGACTGCCCTCCATAACAACGACCAGTCAGGCGTGTGAATCTACCAGACTCTACCTACGTCATTTTATTACTATTGCTCTGTATAAATATGTGTGCCACATGTTTAGGAGCTCTTTTTGTTCCGGACGACTCCCTAAGAGCTGAAGGAACGAGCCCGTGCACGAGTTACCAAATATCTTTGCATCTAATAAACCGCTTGATTGAATATCAATTCCACCTGGTCCCGAGTTATGACTTGTCTCCTTCTCGAGTAATTGAAACATCAACACCCTTCATTGGACACTCTGTTAACAAACCTCCAAACGAGTTTCAATGCCATACAACACTCTTCCCGTGGCCTCCAACTGCTCTTAAATACTAGTAAAACTAAATGCATGCACTTCAACCGATCGCTGGCCACACCGGTCTGCCTGACTAGCATCACTTCTCTGGACGGGTCTGACTTAGAATATGTGGACACCTACAAATACCTAGGTGTCTGGTTAGACTGTTCACTCTCCTTCCAGACTCACATTAATCATCTCCAATCCAAAATTAAATATAGAATCGGCTTCCTATTTCGCAACAAAGCCTCCACTCATGCTGCCAAACATGCCCTCGTAAAAATGACTATCCTACCGATCCTTGATTTCGGCGATGTCATTAACAAAATTGCCTCTATCACTCTCCTCAGCAAATTGGATGTAGTCTATCACAGTGCCATCCGTTTTGTTACCAAAGCCCCATATACTACCCACCACTGCGACCTGTATGCTCTCGTTGGCTGGCCCTCACTACATATTCGTCGCCAAACCCACTGGCTCCAGGTCATCTATAAGTCCTTGCTAGGTAAATCCCTGCCTTATCGTAGCTCCCTGGTCACCATAGCAACACCCACCTGTAGCCTGCGCTCCAGCAGGTATATTTCACTGGTCACCCCCAAAGCCAACACCTCCTTTGGCCGCCATTCCTTCCAGTTCTCTACTGCCAATGACTGGAACGAATAGCAAAAATCCTTGAAGCTGGAGGTTCCTATCTCCCTCACTAACTTTAAGCATCAGCTGTCAGTGCTGCTTGCCAATCACTGCACCTGTATATAGCCCATTTGCAAATAGCCAACCCCAACTACCTCATCCCCATACTGGTATTTTTGCTCCTTCGCACCCCAGTATCTCACCAAAGGCATATTTGCACATCATCATCTGCACATTTATCACTCCAGTGTTAATGCTAAATTGTAACTATCTCGCCACTACATTTGCACACATTGTATATAGATTTTCTATAGTGTCATTGTCTGTACGTTAGTTTACACCATGTGTAACTCTGTGTTGTTCTTTTGTCGAACTGCTTTGCCAGGTCGCAGTTGTAAATGAGAGCTAATTCTCAACTGGACCATTTTCCTGTCCTGCTAAGCATTCAAAATGTACCGAGTACTTTTGGGTGTCAGGGAAAATGTATGGAGTAAAAAGTACATTATTTTCTTTAGGAATGTAGTGAAATAAAAGTAAAAGTAAAAACAGTATTTACTTACTTGCTTGACAGCATGGTCGATTTTGTGTTTTTCTCCTCAAATGCTGTTTCATAGCGTTCAGTCAGTGATTTGGATAACAAAATCTAAATGTATCCTTCTAAGGAACAATGGCCATATTAAATGCTGAGGGAAATGTTGGAAACATTCTTTGATTCATCTTTCAATATAAATGACTCATAACATGACGTTTTATTGAATGACAAATGTACCTTAAAAAATTAATTGTCATATCTGCAGCCATCTTATGAGCTAGATGGAGAATGGTAAAAGTTAACTAGCTAACGTTCCTCATGAATGGAGGTTAGGCTAGCAAGCAACCATTTTAGCCAGGTAGCCTAGGACAACAAAAAATAAATGCTTGTACTGTATGACAGAGAGATAGACTGTTTAGTCAACATGAAAGAGAGGTGGATGGCATTGGCGTTTCTCTACAAGTAGGGGGAGTCAACATATTTTTCTACTTAATTTTTTTTTTTTTAATTATTTTTTTATTTCACCTTTATTTAACCAGGTAGGTCAGTTGAGAACAAGTTCTCATTTGCAACTGCGACCTGGCCAAGACAAAGCAAAGCAGTGCGACAAAAAAAACAACACAGAGTTACACATTAAACAAACAGTCAAAAACACAATAGAAAATCTATATACAGAGTGCAAAATGTAGTGCAAAAATGCAGTAAGGTTAGGAGGTAGGACAATAAATAGACTATAGTGGTGAAATAAATTACATAATTATCATCATTAACACAGGAATGAAGGATGTGCAAATTATGATGTGCAAATAGAGATACTGGAGTGCAAGATTAGTGAAAATAAACAAAAATAAATATGGGGATGAGGTAGTAGTGTGGGCTATTTACAGAAGGGCTATATACAGGTGCAGTGATCGATAAGCAGCTACTTATTTAACTAGGCAAGTAAGTTAGGAACAAATTCTTATTTACAATGATGGCCTACCCCGGCCTCCCCTAACCCGGACGACGCTGGGCCAATTGTGTGCCCTATGGGACTCCCGATAACGGCCGGCAGTGACACCTCTAGCACTGAGATGCAGTGCACACAGAAACAGGACCATGGACAGCCACGTCATATTTATCTTATGTTGATTGGACAATTGTTTTTGGTAAATTTTTTGTTATCACTGTATTATACTAAGCAGAGGTGATTTGATGATGTTGAAATGTAAATGGTCCTGGAATAGTGGAGGCAGCTCCAGTTTTCTTTGCAACTTGCGGTAACTGTGGTTCTAAATCAATTTTTGCTTGACCATGCTGTAGGTCATGTAACTGTCTGTTACATGCAATATGCTTTGTGGACTAAACCAAACAGAGGTTGCTATCTGGTTTTGTGATAAAACAAAGCCACTGTGTCTTATTGTCTCGGCCTTTAGGCCTATATATCACGTTGACAAGGTATATTACTTAACAGGTTATAGAGCAAACAAAGCAATGGCTTCCCCATTGATTTTACCCACGGATTGCTACTGTAAAAAACATTAATTATGCAACGAAATAGCTAACGTTAGTTAGTACTGTAGCTACCTTTACTGTAACTGACCACAGACGGCACACAACAGAGACAATGTTTGCGTGCTGTCAAGAGTCCATCCCAGTTGGATCCCAGTTGGCTAGATAGCTAGCTATTTTTAATTCTCACAAGCATTTTAGTCCAGATAATAATTGAAATTCTTATAACTTACAGTAAGTTCGGTGTCGTGGCCTCTATGTTGACTGCTTTACATCGAACAGAGAAATAGCGTTAGACGTCAACAACAGAGAGACCAGCTGACTCGAGAAAAAAAAAAAAAAAAGCATACAAATCCAAGGGCATAGCTGCTGCAGCGTGCGTGCTGACGTAGTTTCCACGTACAGTGTCAGGCCAGTAGATGGCAATAAATGACCCCTCGAAAGACATGATAGAAGAAGAAAATTAAGACTTCCGGTTTTGGAGCGCAATTTTGATATTTGTCCTGAACGTTGCTTAGAAAATAGAATCATATTTTTACGTTTGGAGTTGATTATTCGTAGCTTGTTACAAAGGGGAGAGTTGCCCATGTTCTATTTGTAGTTTGGGAAGTTGAACGATGTCTGCCGTGTTTGACGGGACTTCCCTGACAGTCACCATGCAGACCTCTCTCACTCACACACCGCAGAATGCATTTAGGTGAGTTGCTTAGCATAGCTAGCATGCTAGCTAGCCAGTAGTTGTGGCTATGTGGCTGCTTCCCTACTGTACCAACAAGTTCTAAGGCTGTTATTATGCTAAGGTTAGATGCAGTGGTCAGCATTTTTCAAGCGTATTTATGAAATATTCTAGTCTGAGAGAAAATACAAATGATGCCAATTAGAATTACGTTTGTTTTTAGATTTTTTTGCAACTGTGTGAACGTTTGTCGTGTGTTTGTGTGTGTTTGTGTAGCCCCCAGGAACTGTCCCAGGAGATCAAATCCTTCATCAGTGGCGTGGACCAGACCCAGGGTCGCAAACTCAGCGTCCGCGAGCATGCCCGCTGTGCCGTGCGTCTACTACGGTCTGTGCCTGCCTGTCGCGGGGCGGTCCTCGAGCACTTAAGGGGTGTGTACAACGAGCACGTCTCAGCCTTTCTTCACAATCTAGAGACGGACGGCGAGGGTGACGGGGACTCCAACCTGGAGGACGTTATCACAGAGGTCCATGGCGTCCTGGCGGAGTTCATCAAGCTCAACCCCCGAGCCTGGGCTCCCCTAGTCTCCACCTGGGCTGTAGACCTGCTGGGGCAACTGAGCTCTAAGCATGCCGGCCGCAGGGCAGCGCCCCACTCCTCCAGCCTCAACGAGCTGCTGCAGCTGTGGATGTCCTGTGCAGCTACACGCTCCCTCATGGAGGCCTATACCCAGTGCCTGGCGGCCATGATAGCCTGGTGTCCTGACCAATGTGTTGATGCTCTCCTGGACACCTCTGTGCAGCACTCCCCCCACTTCGACTGGGTGGTGGCCCACATCGGATCCTCCTTCCCGGGCACCATCATCAGCCGCGTCCTGGCTTGTGGCCTTAAAGACTTCTGCTCCCACGGGACGGCTGACAAGTGTCAGGGAGACAAAAGCAGCCGAGTGCCTAAGATCGGCTCTGTGGTGGGGATCCTTGGCCACCTGGCGGCGCGGCACTCTGACAGCATCCGGCGGGAGCTGCTGAGGATGTTCCAGGAGAGCCTAAGTGCCCCGACTATACCTCCCAGCTCTGGGTCCACCTCCTGGGAGCACTCAGCCCAGCTCCGCAGAGGCGCAGTGCCCTTCCTCCTCCAGCTGGCGGCGCTGTCTCCGTCTCTGCTGGGCGCCGTGTCTACAGAGTTGGTGGAGTCTCTACGGCCTCCAGTCTTGCTCCAGCTCCAGGCTGTTCTACAGGGCCTTCCCAGGGATGAGCTGGACAACATGCTGGGGCTGGCTGTCCACCTCATCGCACAGAGCCCTGCTGGAGGGGCACGAGTCCTCCGCTTCCTAGCTGACACGGCCACCCCCGCCTCTGTCATCATCTCCGGCCCCACGTCTTCCCCCCACGAGGGGGTGCGAGAGGCCTGCGACCGCCTCCTCCAGATGCTCCTGCTGCACCTCCACAAACTGGTCTACACCCGCTCAGAGGGTGACGACGGCTACTACAGCCGCCCCCACTCTCCGTCCTCCCAGGCCCCCCGTGTGGTTCCCTTCCTGGAGGAGCTGCAGTCCCACGTGGCAGATCTCTGTGCTGAGACATTGAGACTGGAGAGGAAGCGTCATCTCTGGCTGCACCAGCTACTGTGCCTACTGTCTGTATACGGGGGCCCTAGCGTGGCCACGGAGGCCCTCTGTCAGCTGCTCACCCTGGCCCGGAACCCAGACCAGTTGGCCCTGGCCTGGCAGCTCCACACCCCTCTGTCTGCCTGCATGCCGGGCCTCATCCCTGCCGCAGTGACTCGCTGCGTGGCCCAGATCCACACACACACCCTGGGACCCAAGCAGCTCTGCCAGCTCCTCCTCAACCTGGCCTCCGCCGTGCAGAGTGTACAGGAGGAGGAGAGGAGGGGACCAGGAGGAGGAGGCATGGGAGGAGGAGGAGGTGCTAGTCCTCAATCCTCCATGGCAGTGCAGGTTGGAGCAGCGGTCTCAGGACACCTCCATGACTTCAGCCCTCTGCTCCTCCACGGTGACCCGGCGGTATCCCACGCTGCCGTGCAGCTCCTGTCCCGCAGCCCCCTCCCCCGTGCTGCCCTGCCTTCCCACATGGTGCTTGTCTGTCGGGCTGCCGTCACACACTTCTTTCTGGCGCTGCGGAGGAGAGGAGAGGCTGGGAGCGGGAGAGATGGAGGCCAGGGAGGAGAGGCGGTGAACTTTTCCGTGCTCCTCCTGTCCCGTCTGGTAGGTTACTCCCCTCTAACACTCAAATGTGTCCTGCAGCAGCTGGTGGAGGGAGCTCTACATAAAGGAAATGCTGACCTGTTCGGAGGGCAGAGTGAGGACATTGGAGGGGACACCCCCATCTCCCCGTCCCTGGCCCCTGACCGGGGGGGCTCCCTGCTGGACATAAACTGCAGGTTCGGCACCACGGTCAACTTCTCTGGCAGTGTGTGGTCTGTGTTTCATGCTGGGGTGATAGGGAAGGGTCTGAAGCAGCGCAGCGCTAGGCCTCACCCCGACCCTGCCAGTGTCATACAGAACGTCCAGACTCTGCTGGCTGTCACTGTCCAGTGCTGCAGCGCGCCATCTGGGAATGGCGGCAATGGTAGTGGCGCCCGACACCAGCCCTCCGTTCCCGACGAGCCGCCGCCCATCAACGCTGAGGCGGCCAAAATGATGGCGGTGACGCTGGTGGAGTATATCTGCCCCGATGTGGCCAATGGGGAACTGTCATGGCCACCAGAGGAACATGCCCGCACCACTGTAGAACGTGACATACACATCCGCCGCTGCTTCGAGGCCCACCCTGTCCTCTTCCCGTTTCTCCATGTTGTGGCTGCCGGGCGTCCTGCTCTCTGTTACTGTTCTGCAGTACTCCGGGGACTGCTGGCCACTCTGCTAGCCCACTGGGAGGCTTCAAGGGAGGCTTTGGCGGTGGACTCCCCGTGGCACCTCCAGGCCTCCTGCATGCTGGTTTCCTGTATGGGCGAGGGCCAGCTGCTGCCCCCCGTGTTGGGCAACGTCCATGAGGCTTTCTCCTATCTGACCCCGTTCGAGGTGAGGCTTCTCCTCCTGGCTGTGTGGGAATATGTGAGGGGCAACAGCCCCATGCCACAGAAGTTTGTCTTCAGTGCCGAGAAGGGCCTGTTCTGCCGGGATTTCTCGCGGGACGGAGACGTGGCGAGATATGTAGCGCCCATCCACAGTGTCCTGCATAAGAACATTGACCGGCTGGGGCATCTATGCTGGCGTTTCCAGCTCTGAACAAGGGAACTGAAAGAGGGATGGGTGGAGGGATGGAGAGGAAAAGGGTGCAAGAAGGGGGACGGTTGGGATTGTTTGTGAAAGATGAGGATGGGGTGGTTGGTTATAGGGAATTGTGGGGAAGTTGCTTTGCTGTTTTCTTGTTTGTTGCTCTATAACTGTAATCTAGTTCTGTATGCACTCTGAAGCGTAGTTCACCAAATGCTGAGCATGTTTACTGTTTTATCTCTCCTGTTTTGTATCATTTTATAGATTTAAGTAGAATTTTGTATGTAGCTGTTAATGTAGGATGATAACATGTAGTATACCATAAATAAATTACCAGAAAAAGAGTGATGTTCATATTTTTGTTGTTTCAAATATTTGGCCTTTCAACTTGACTGTCTAGATTTCACTTTTTCAGCAGTTCTGCCTTCTAAACTAAAAAAAACTAACATTTATTGAAACAGAAATACAACTTTGTAATGAAAATGTACATCACTGATAATGTAATAACTTTACATCAACAAACACAGCCCGCAGGTATATGATGAATCACTCACATATTCCTTAAAATGTCTTTACATACAGCACAATTTATGTTTTAACCAGATCTCCTAATAAATGTGCAAGAGTGCTGCAAAGCTAAGACTGTTATTTTTGCAACCTAGAGGGGACTTCTATCAACACTACACCTTTGCTGACACTTAATAGGCAATTTTCAATTTATGAGTTCTATTCATCATCTGAATTGACCCTAAATGTGCATTCTATTCAAAACCGAGCCATACATATGTAAAATATGATTTGCTCTGACTTCCATATGCTCTGTGTAAATCTTTTACAACGTTGTTTTATTTAGGTAGAGGCCAGTGGTGTAAAGTACTTAAGTAAAAATACTTTAAAGTTCTACTTTTTTGGGGGTATCTGTACTTTACTATTTCTATTTTTGACAACTTTTACTTCACTACATTCCTGAAGAAAATAATGTACTTTTTACTCCATACATTTTCCCTGACACCCAAAAGTACTTGTTACATTGTGATTGCTTAGCAGGACAGGAAAATGGTCCAATTCACACACTTATCAAGAGAACATCCCTGGTCATCCTACTGCCTCTGATCTGGCGGACTCACTAAACACACATGCTTAGCTTTGTTTGTAAATTATTTCTGAGTGTTGGGAGTGTGCCACTGGTAAAATAACAAGACAATGGTGCTGTCTGGTTTTCTTAATATAAGGAATTTGACATTATTTATACTTTTAGTATATTTTAGCGATTACATTTGCTTTTGATACTTAAGTATATTTAAAACCAAATACTTTTAGATTTTAACTAAAGTAGTATTTTACTGGGTGACCTTCACTTTTGCTTGAGTCATTTTCTATTAAGGTATCTTTACTTTTACTCAAGTATGACAATTAGGTACTTTTTCCACCACTGGTAGCCTGTAAGTGTGTGTGTCCCTGAATGGAAAAGGAAGCAAGTACAGTGCAACCAGAGTAGTACAAATAAATCACAGAGGATTGATCCAGAACTGCCCACAGACGATTGATCTCAAACTGACGTGTCCGTGTCTGAGAGGATAAAGAAAGGAGCGGGATTAACCGGGTGGACAACTTCCGGAAGACTCATAAATACAAAATAATAGTTTCGAATATAATTGCTGACGATAATTCATCAATAAATATTGAAAATAATCCACCAATGTCGAATTTCGTCCAACATATTTAAAGACTACAAAAAATATTGTTACTCTACAGCCTACACACGATCTTCTTTAGTTCGACGTGAAACGGTGCTGGGCCAAGGTCGGAACTAAACCAAGATGGCCGCCTTCGTAAGGTAAGACAGTATGTCGGTGGTTAAATTATACATTTAACTAGTGGTTTCGAAAAATATTTCGCATGTACATTGACTCGCTTTCTATATCCAAGAGTAGACTGGTCGAATGATCATTTTACTGTCTCTAGCTAGCAGCAGTCATAGGAAGAAGCTCAAGCCCTCTTGCATTGAAATAGCGGTTTTCTTTCAGAATGACGATCTAACTTGCCAGATAATTATGGACATACATTGGTAACTATATTTCGATCGGTGAAAAATCATATGTGCGTATCTCTGTCTTTTTTGTCCCACGTTGTATTACGAGGATTTAGCTAGTTAGCGACCGGTGTTGGCTAAAAAGCCAGATTTGACAGGACCAAAACGATGTTGGCGTTACCTAGCAATAACTCTTCCAGCATTTTAGGACAGAGCCAGGCAGCGAGCTCAAATCACGACGAGGAGCCATGCTAGCCAGATAATTGACCAAATATTGGCTTTCTATTACCCATGCATACTAACTAATTAACATATATAGTTAGCGATTCATTATAAACATTTTAGACTACGTTAATCAACAACAGGATATGGTAACCGGACGCAGCCTACCAACAAATGCCATTTGTATCAACGTTTTTTGAGGAAGTATAGCTAGGTTAAAGTCCATTTTAGTGTAAATTTCCACATACATTTCACCGTCAAGGCGAAATTCGGTATTCTCTATGTTTCCCAAATTCGGTCCTTGAGTACAACATACATTTTTGTTGTAGCCCCATATTCGAACCAGCGACCTTTCGCTTACTGGCCTAACGCTCTAACCGCTAGGCCACCTGCCGCCCAAATGATGATTAGTTGACAAGTAGAATCAGGTCTGCTTGTCTGGGGGCAACGAGAAATGTGGGCAGTTGGGGGTACTCAAGGACCTGAGTTGGATATCACTGGTCTAGGCGTTTTATGACTATCCTTATTTATCACCTTAACGTTACAGAGCTGAATGTATGTAGTACTTAATTCTCCTCTTAACGTTTATTTCCCATTTTCTGTTTCTCTCATCTGCCCTCTCAGGATGGGGCCTCTGTTAGTGTTGTGGCTGGCTGTCTGCCTCAGTGGGACCTGGGCGGTGGACCGGGGGAACTTCAAAACCTGTGACCAGAGTGCCTTCTGCAAGTAAGTTCTGGATGATACGCAGCTACACCACTTAGCACCTTCATAGAGATAGTCTACTCTCATTGATTGTGTACAGTCAGTATCTAAGTGACTGATGGTAATGTGTAAGCCCTCAAGTCTATCCCCATTCTCTTCCTCACTTATGGTCCAGGGTTCACAATATGTACTTCTACATCCACATAGAACATGTTTTATCAGGGTTTGTGTGAACTCTATGTTTGTGCACTCAGGCGTCAGCGAGCCTTGAAGCCTGGCCAGTCCCCGTACAGAGCCCTGCTGGAGACCCTGGAGCTCACCAACACCAAACTCACACTGCAGCTCATCAATGACAACAACAAGGTTTGTTACACAGACTTTAATTAATTGATGATGTAATATTGTTATTGTACATCCATACATGTATTAACAGGTGTGCTGAAACCCCTTTGGGTCCTTGTCTTTTTTTAACCCTCGTTCTACTCCTGCCCCCTCTCCCTCAGGTGCGTCTGCTGCTCGAGCTCTATCGTCTCCAGGGCAACATGACCAGGGTGAAGATAAACGAGTTGAAGCCGCTGAAGCCTCGTTTTGAGGTCCCCGATGTGCTCATCAACGACCCTCCCACAGAGCCGTAAGTCTCATAGGGAGCCATCTGGAGTAGTGGGTGGGTGATGGGTGACATTGAGCCATGTGGATGGGGGATAATTAAATAATTTGTTTAGGACAGAGAACCGCAATGGCATTTTTAAAAGGACATTTAGTTAGTGGAGGAAGCAGGAAAACAGTACCTGAGAGCATGCAAGTAGATAAATTGCCTGGCTCTCAGGAAGCGGTGTAGATTTGTTGATAATGTTATAACCTTCAGCACCAAGAGAGAATACATCTGTGTGAATGGACAGTGGTGACAAGGTAGCACAGAATAATTTAATGTAAATGTTTTTTGTGTTTTCTGTTGCTTTATTGCTTCCACCCATAATTGTACCTCTTTCACACTCATCTCGTTCTCGCTCTCCCTCTCCTTCCTCAGTTTGTCTCTCCTGTCTCAGGATGAGAACGGGGTGGTTGTGTCTTTGGGGGCAGACTCTCAGCGGCTGATCGTCAGCGCTAAGCCGTTCCGATTGGACATCATGGAGGGGCGGGAGGTTCTTCTGTCACTTAACTCCCGTGGCCTACTGGCCTTCGAGCACCTCCGGATCCGCAAGGATACGTGAGTGACACCCACACACGTCCCTCATAATCCACACTTCCCTCATATACCACACATCCCACGCATCCCTCATATCTCTCATTATACATGTTGTTTTTGTTTGTTTTCTTGCTTTTCCACAGCTTGGTATTGTTTTTCTCTGTTTCATCATTATTTTCCTCCATTCTGTCCCGTTCTTCTTTTCTACCTCTCAGCATCTCTTATAAGATAAAAACCAAAGTTAATAGCATGTGGGAAAACCTCAAGTGGGTATTCTCTAGGTAAATTCCTTCAGCTTTGTATTTGTCTGTGCTGTCAATGTAGGACTATGGTGTTGGGTTGTAGAATTTTACAGACATCCCAAAATGACATGCCCAAATGGCTCAATGATTTGGTGACTTGGCCTGGTAGCATTTGATAAACTAATTTCCTGTCTAGGCATGAAAGCCCGTTCTAGGCTCACTACCATTTGGTCTGCTCTTTACCCGTCTTTCTTCCCACACTTCTCTTTCGACTTCAGACGTCTGCGTCATACAGCCATTTCACCACACCGTTGACCCAACATTTATGTGATATGTAGAGGCTGCCTAGTCTAAACCCATAGCACTGAGTAGATCAGTCTTCTTCTCAAGGCTTGTTTGTTCCAGTCAGTGTGTGTGTGTGTTGTAGGAGGAGGAGGTCTGTGTGTAAAACAGGGTACTGGTATTCACTTGGGGGTTAGTCCCTTGGTGTTTAACTCAAAATAACCACAAGTTAAGGAGTTGTTCCCCTTGGTCATTAGAGTGAAATCTTAGAGGGTTAAGTAGGTTGACACTAGCTTTATTTTGATTCTAGTGAGACGGCTGTGTGGGGTCACCATGATTTTCCTTCTGTTCCCTCTTCCCTGTGCTTCTTGTACCTATTTTTCTCTCTCTCTCTCTCTCTCTCTCCACAGTAAGGTAGACCCAGAAGAAACTGATGCTGCCAACAAACCAGTAGAAGAGGAGGAGGAGGAGGAGGAGGTGAGGGAGGGAGGGAGCGTTGGTGGGAGAGTAAACTGTAAACTGAACAGGAGATGCAGTTAAAGGGTTTTGTTACACTGTTTTCTGTTGTAACATTACTGCCCTTGCCAATGGGCTGAAATCAAACCTCTTACTGTTGCTTTTCCCATTTATCTCTCCCTCCAATTCTTTCCATCCGTCTCCACCGTTGTTCTTTTGTTCCTTCCTTCCTAGACGGCAAAGGAGGATGAGAAAGTTGAAGATGGAATGTGGGAGGAAACATTCAAATCGCACACAGACAGCAAACCCAATGGTAGGAACACTTTTCTGTGGACCCGTCATTTCAATTGACACGTGAAAGAGGTGCCTTGCAGTTGAAGACTTGGTATTCTGATCCTGTGTCCTCACCGCTCATCTCCTGGAGATATTCTTTTATGATTCTTTTATGACTTGCTTTAGGCACAGTGACCAGTCAGTGTTGGATTTGTTTTTTTGAATGTATCCTGATTGGCTGTTCTCTCTGTTAGGCCCTTCTTCCATCAGTCTGGACTTCTCTCTGCCTGGTGTGGAGAACGTCTATGGCATCCCAGAACACGCAGACAGCCTCAAACTCAAAACCACTGAGTGAGTGACAGACATTGATGAATCGAGACAGTAGTTAACTAGGACTACTGCCTGTTTTCAGATGGTTGTCTAGCGTATGTATTTTCTGACTGTGCGAGACATCCTTATGCGCTCTGTTTGTCAATGCATTTCATTTTGTAAGTAACGCTAAATAGCGGACTATATGACAATACAATAATATATACGTATGAATTTTCCAGTGGAGGGGATCCATACCGGTTGTTTAACCTAGACGTGTTCCAGTATGAGGTGTTCAACCCCATGGCCCTGTACGGTGCCATCCCTGTCATGCTGTCCCACAGTGTACAGCGCACCATGGGCATCTTCTGGCTCAACGCTGCTGAGACCTGGGTGGACATCAGCTCCAACACTGCCGGCAAGGTAAGACCGACACACACAGTTAGTCAGTCAATCCTCTTTCTCCAGGTTCCCAGTGAGACTCACACCTCTGAGCCACCCTGTGTATAGACATTGAAGGGTACAGTCAGAGAGAACACACACCCTCTTACCCCTACGCTGATTCTCTCTGGTTGTGCAGACAGTGTTTGGCCAGATGCTGGACTACGTTCAAGGCTCCAGTGAGACGCCACAGACAGACGTGCGTTGGATCTCAGAGAGCGGGATCATCGACGTCTTCATCATGCTGGGACCCACTCCCACTGATGTCTTCACCCAGTACGCCTCACTCACAGGTCAGACTCGCATTACAGAAACCCAGTCCACTTTCCCAGTTCACCAGTCTATTTTCTAAGTCCCTGTAGACTCACACACCTTGTAACAATGCTCCAGCTAAAACGTCTGTGCAAGTTCTAGCGTCAATTGGGACCGAGAGGATCAGTTGGAAATGGGACGCGTCACCAGTAACGTCGCTGCCGTATCTGCTTGTTGCCCTAGCTAAACATGAGCATAATTCCCGCCCGCATTTTAAGGCCCGCTTACCTGAAGAGCAAGGTAGCATTTATTGGGATTTCTCCTGTACTGGAGGCAGCTCTGCAGGGTTGTCGCTAACTGTCACGGCCACAGTCATGAAATAGGATTTTTAACCTTAACCACACTGGAAACCTAAAATAAGACCAAAAAGCTAATTTGTGTTTTCAAGTATTGACGATATATAGGAACTTTAACTTGCCACTGGCCCATCTAGTGGAAACCGCTTGGCTCTGCCTCCAGGACAAGATTCATCCCAATAAATGTCAACCTGCATCTTAAGAGGACCCTCCTCAGAATATATATATATTTTTTCCTCCCATTTGAAATGTCAAGAAATCCTTGGCCACTCTTAATAAAACTGTCTGTATATGTCCACCCAACTCTCTCCCCACCAGGTACCCAGGCGTTCCCTCCCCTTTCTGCGCTGGCTTACCACCAGTGCCGCTGGAACTACAACGACCAGGAAGATGTGGCGGCGGTGGACCAGGGCTTCGACGACCACGACATCCCCTACGACTTCATCTGGCTGGACATAGAGCACACGGATGGCAAGCGATACTTCACCTGGGACACTCACAAGTTCCCCCAGCCCAAAGACATGCTGCAGGGTCTGATAGAAAAGAGACGCAAGGTGAGCACGTTCATCTGTCTGGCCAGGGTTCCCTCAGAAGACATTTCTGGTTTCTGACTCGACTGGATAAATGGATGAAGAATGAGGGGGGGAAAGTCCATGGTTCTGAGACACATTGACAGGTCGTCTCATCTCAGTTTTTGCTATGTTCCCCCTCTACCACTAGATGGTGACCATTGTGGACCCCCACATCAAGGTGGACAGCAGCTACAAGATCCACAATGAGATCCGCTCCAAAGGCTTCTACGTCAAAAACAAAGATGGTGGAGACTACGAGGGCTGGTGCTGGCCTGGTAAGAGATGGGGAAATTAGTCTGACACACAATCAAAGAAAGTGAAGGAAATTAATTGCAGCTACACATTGCAGAAAAACACATTGCAACATCTCTCTAATATTTCTATTCTAGGTAATTCTGGTTACCCAGACTTTACCAACCCTGAGATGAGAGCTTGGTGGGCCAGTATGTTTGCCTACGATCAGTATGAGGTAAGTCCCTTCTGCCCTGATTTGACTTTTGCCATCAAAGCTCATTCCCTGTGTCAAAGCTCAAACCCCCCGCCCCCCCCCCCCCCCCATCTCTGATCTCAGGGTTCCATGGAGAACATGTATACGTGGAACGACATGAACGAGCCTTCAGTGTTTAACGGACCAGAGGTCACCATGCACAAAGACGCCCTGCACGGGAACTGGGAGAACCGTGACCTCCACAACATCTACGGACTCTATGTGGTAAGTGAGCGTCTGCCTGTGTTGTCTTCACTCTAGTAGAACTGGGACTTGCAATGGTAGACTTATTCTTGAAACAAAGAGTTGCACGTTATATATATATATATATATATATATATGTCCCAGGAATTTATTGGGTAAAACCCCAACGTTTCAGCATCACTTTGTCTTCTTCAGGGTCATTAATGCTTGAACCAGGTTATGTAGACAAACTGCAATTAGTTCAACCAATGACAATAGAGAAGGGTGTGTCATAATTATTAGGTTGACTAGAATGAATTGAGTGAAACTTTTAAGACAGTAGTTTACAACATATGGAAACATAATTAGGTATTGTACATATTAGCATAATTTCACATATATATTTAATTGTAATATTTTGGTTCAACCATAATGCATAATAAGCATTATCAGCAGGGGGAACATATTGGGTGTACGCTGATAAGCTGTAGAAAGAATATACTTCCTGTTCCCCGGGCGCCGAAGACGTGGATGTCTATTTAAGGCAGCCCCCCGCTCCTCTCTGATTCATAGGGGTTGGGTTAAATGCAGAAGACAAGTTTCAGTTGAATGCATTCAGTTGTACAACTGACTAATATCCCTCCCTTTCATTTATAAGACTTGTTCATAAGAAGGGCCTGAGATCAGTCAATGTTCAGACTACTAGGGGTCAATGTTTTTAGACAGCATATCCAGTAGGCCTACCTCTGTTGTTGTAGTAGTAGTTGTTGTATCTCCATGTTACCTCAATACTTTTTCTTGAAGAATTGACTGTTAATGTTTCTACAGAGCTTTGCTGCTTCAACTTGTCGTAACCACCTTTCCCTCTGTCCTTCAGCAAAGGGCCACAGCAGAGGGTCTGATTGAGCGTTCAGGGGGAGTGGAGAGGCCGTTTGTCCTGACCAGAGCCTTCTTCGCTGGCTCTCAGCGCTACGGTGCTGTGTGGACAGGTGATAACGCTGCTGAGTGGGACCATCTGAAGATCTCCATCCCCATGTGTCTCAGTCTGGGCTTGGTTGGTGTCTCTTTCTGTGGAGGTGAGTCTGACTCCGTGTTCGCTAATACCCCTATTATGTTGGCGTTATCCACTTGTTTACATGACATTTATTATGGTGCATTGCCTGTTTCTTTACATCACACCATTATAAATGGTTCTCTCTATCACTCCTCATACTACTTCTCTTTCCCCCTCTTAGCTGATGTGGGTGGCTTCTTCAAGTCTCCCAGTACTGAGCTCCTGGTGCGTTGGTACCAGACGGGGGCGTACCAGCCCTTCTTCCGGGCCCATGCCCATCTTGACACACCCCGCAGGGAGCCCTGGCTGTTTGGCCCTGAGAACACTGCTCTGATCAGGGAGGCTGTCCGCCAGCGCTACGCCCTCCTACCCTACTGGTACCAGCTGTTCTACCACGCCCACCACTCTGGGCAGCCCGTCATGAGGCCCCTGTGGGTGGAGTATCCTCAGGATACGGCCACGTTCTCCATGGATGACCAGTTCCTGCTTGGTGAGTGTTATTCCCTAGTATAGCTCAGTGTCAATAGATTTTCCTGTCTTTGCTTACCCTTTTATGACTGATGCCATGACTGAGTCACATTCCACCTATCCTGCTGTTTCAGGGAGATATCTGCTGGTGCACCCCGTGACTGAGGAGGGTGCCAGGGGTGTTACTGCCTACCTGCCTGGAAAAGGAGAGGTGAGTCTCTTAGGAAATGTCATAACGTTATGTAACTATTATAACAGTCTTGTGTAGGTTATCTGTCAGCCATCGGTTTGAAACCCTCTCCTAACTGCTCTGTTCTGTGTCCTTCAGGTCTGGTTTGACGTCCACACGTTCCAGAAACACAACGGAGCCCAGAACCTCTACATCCCTGTCACCATGAGCTCTGTAAGAAACTCTACAACACAATCACTAACAACCAGTCACGCTCGGGGGGGGGGGGGGGGGGGTACATGCTTATTTAAACAGTCACATACAGTTAAGACCATATCCTGAAAGTTCTGTTGAGGGAACTTTAGGGTGGCAGGTAGCCTAGCTGTTAGAGCGTTGG
Source organism: Thymallus thymallus (assembly GCA_023634145.1). Lineage (NCBI taxonomy): Eukaryota > Metazoa > Chordata > Actinopteri > Salmoniformes > Salmonidae > Thymallus > Thymallus thymallus. The sequence goes on along the minus strand of CM042384.1, from coordinate 24,542,861 downwards.
GCCAGTAACTGAAAGGTCGCTGGTTCGAATACCTGAGCCGACAAGGTAAAAAAAAGAGAATCCCTGTCTGACTCTCTCTCGTTAACAGATTCCGGTATTCCAGCGTGGTGGTTCCATTATTCCCAGGAAGGACCGCGTTCGAAGGTCATCATCCTGCATGGAACACGACCCCTACACCTTATTCGTTGCGCTCAGCCCCAAGGTAACACAAACGCACACCTTGTCACTTATACTGTCTCCCCCATTTTGATGGATTTCTGCAGCAGGAGAAGTGGGATTCAGGATTTGACCTTTTTTTTTAACAATATCATATTTTAGAGATTTGCTCAGGGTGAGCTCTACATAGACGATGGCCACACCTTCAACTTTGACAAACAGAAGCAGTTCATCCACAGAAGACTTTCCTTTGCCAATAATGCCCTGTCCTCCAGGTCTGTCAGATCATTGCTCTCATATTATGTTTATATTCGTTGCTACTCCTTGCTTTTTGTCTATGGTGAGTGGAACTCTGAATTCCATCTCTCCCTGCAGGAACCTGGCCCCTGGCTCCCAGTTCACCACACCTTCCTGGATTGAGAAGATTGTCATATTGGGGGCCAGTAAGCCCAGCAAGGTCACTCTGAAGTCTCCTGGTGCGTTTTTCCAGTGTCTTATTCATGCTATGCATTCGTGTACCAAGTTAAGATGCCAGTAACTGTCATTCTTTGTTTATATTGATGTGTGGGTGTGTAATGGCAGGTCGGTCTCAAATGATGGTTATTGATCTATTCTGATGTCTTTCTGTCTCTAGATGGCAGGGAGAGTCTGCTGGAGTTTCAGTTTGACGCCTCCATGTCGGTGTTAACCCTTCGCAAGCCGGGCGTCAACGCAGGGGTGGACTGGACTGTGGTGCTTCAGTAACCATGGAGAAGGGGGAGGACGACGACTGAAAGAGACTGAACAGGAAAGAAGGAACGAGATGGAGGGACTGAGTGGACACAGGTTGCAATCGTAACGCACCAAGCAAGATATTGGAAGGACTGCTTTAATGTGGTACACAGATTGGACAGAGGAAACAGGACTATCCAAACTCACAATATTTCATAGCAAGCTTGCAAACAAACACTGCTTGTAGATCTGAACCGTTTCTCTTCCATGTCCATCTTGCATTCAGTCAAACTGACAGTTGGTCAATTTACTGAAGGGTTACTTCGATTATGGTTTGTTAGTTGCATTTAGGGAAAAAAATCTTCACAGTTCAAATCATGATGTCGTTGTAGTGAATGATTGGGATTACTCAGACATTCAAGCAGATGGATGATTATTTTAGGTTTTCCATCAAAAGAGATTATTGAATAATAAATTAACACTCATTCAGTCAGAGGCTGTAGTCTAGTTAGTATGTGTTAATAATTCCATATCTGGCCATATCTTATGACTTTAAATTCTTATTCCATGTTTTCATTCCATTACAGGAAAGCCAAACTGCTCCCTTTGCTTTCAACTCATTTGCCACATTCTAATCAGGTTTTATCAGAAACTCTCCACCAAGCCACAATGCTGCACTGATCTAAGACGATCTGTAAATGTCATGTCATTCTCTTATTGCCATAAGGTGTATTGAGTCTTCTCTATCCCTCATTTAAGGTTACTCATTCCTTCATAGTTTGTCCACAAATTAGTTTCTCTTAAGATTGTGGGAACTTACATCAGCCATTACTATGCCATTTTTTTATGTACTGGAGGTAAAATACATGAAACACATATTGGAATTATTCAGAGGTTAGAACTACTGACTTTGTTAACTCATCCTAATAACATGTTTCTGTTCTGACTTCAATTTGTTTACTTGATTATGAAATGCACTTGAAAAGAGGAAGGTGAGAGCTTTTTGTTTAGATTGAACTCAAAGCAGCTAGGGTCAGGCATTGGGGTTAGCTTGTGGGTTGGGGTACACAGTTCAGTGTCATATGCTCTTTATATTGTTGATAACATTTGTCTAAATGTGACTAAGAAAATAAATAATAATATTATACATATATTATTATTTATTTTAGTTAGTTGACAAAGATGCAGTGAACTCTCTGGAGACAAGGGACCGGTCCTGGTTGATCATAGCATCTTTATGGGGTTGTTGTGCTCCCTACTGTCCCTGGTTATAATTTTTTTTTTTTTTTCTTGATTTATTTTGTGGTTGAGAATTTAAAATCTTACTGCAACATTCTCGGCAAGTGTGTTGGAACCAGGAAGCAAGGAGGCCAGTTGTATGTGATAATGGTAGACCATGTGAAAATAAACATGACCAAATGTGAGAGGGCATTGTTTTTAATTATATGAATTAATGCGGCTTAGGTAGATGGGGTGGTAATAAAGTAACTGTACATTCCCAATCAATTGTCTTTGTTGATTTGTTATTGTACCAAAGAAAGATCTTGTGTAAACCTAAGCTTTTCTATACAATCGTCTGTATAGAAAACGAATTTGGACTACAATAATACCAGAAATGTTTAAGCGGGTCGTTGATCAGTGATCTTTTTTCCTATGAATACTGTCTGAAATGTCAAAACTGACCTTAAATCAACACTGGCAATTTTATTTGGTCAGTGCTATCCGGGATCCTTGGAACATACCTAGAGCAAACAGACCAGGCCGGGGTTTGAGAAATCAAATCAAACTTTATTTGTCACATGCCGAATACAACCGGTGTAGACCTTACTGTGAAATGCTTACTTACAAGCCCTTAACCAACAATGCAGTTGAAGAAAGAGTAAAAAATAAAAAGGAACACCAATAAAATAACGAGGCAATATACAAGGTAGTTGAGGTAATACAGTTGGAAGTCAGACGTTTACATATACTTAGGTTGAAGTCATTAAAACTCATTTTTCAACCACTCCACAGATTTTGTTAAAACTATAGTTTTGGCAAGTGTTAGGACATCTACTTTGTGCATGATACAAGTAATTCTTCCAACAATTGTTTACAGACATATTATTTCACGAATTATTCACAATATCGCAATTCCAGTGGGTTAGAAGTTACATACACTAAGTTTACTGTGCCTTGTAACAGCTTGGAAAATTCCAGAAAATTATGTCATGGCTTTAGAAGCTTCTGATAGGCTAATTTACATCATTTCAGTTTATTGGAGGTGTGGATGTATTTCAAGGCCTACCTTCACACACAACGCTTCTTTGCTCGACATCATGGGGAAATCAGCAAAGACCTCAGAAAAAAATTAGTAGACCTCCACAAGTCTGGTTCATCCTTGGGAGCAATTTCCAAACGCCTGAAGGTACCATGTTCATCTGTACAAACAATAGTACGCAAGTATAAACACCATGGGATCACGCAGCTGTCATACCGTTCAGGAAGGAGACGCGCTCTGTCTCCTAGAGATGAATGTACTTTGGTGCGAAAAGTGCAAATCAATCCCAGAACAACAGCAGAGGACCTTGTGAAGATGCTGGATGAAACAGGTACAAAATTATCTATATCCACAGTAAAATGAATCCTATATCGACATAACTTGAAAAGCCGCTCAATAAGGAAGAAGCCACTGCTCCAAAACTGCCATAAAAAAGCCAGACTACCGTTTGCAACTGCACATGGGGACAAAGACCATACTTTTTGGAGAAATGTCCTCTGGTGTGATGAAACAAAAATAGAACTGTTTGGCCATAATGATCATCGTTATGTTTGGAGGAAAAAGGGGGAGGCTTGCAAGCCGAAGAACACCATCCCAACCATGAAGCACGGGGGTGGCAGCATCATGTTGTGGGGGTGCTTTGCTGCAGGAGGGACTGGTGCACTTCACAAAATAGATGGCATCATGAGGAAGGAAAAGTATGTGGATATATTGAAGCAACATCTCAAGACATCAGTCAGGAAGTTCAAGCTTGGTCGCAAATGGGTCTTCCCCAAGCATACTTCCAAAGTTGTGGCAACATGGCTTAAGGACAACAAAGTCAAGGTATTGGATATTGGAGTGGCCATCACAAAGCCCTGACCTCAATCCTATAGAAAATGTGTGGGCAGAACTGAAAAACCGTGTGCGAGCAAGGAGGCCTACAAACCTGACTCAGTTACACCAGTTCTGTCGTGAGGAACTTAATTCTCTCTAATATTATTCTGACATTTCACATTCTTAAAATAAAGTGGTGTTCCTAACTGACCTAAGACAGGGAATTTTTACTAGGATTAAAAATCAGGAATTGTGAAAAACTGAGGTGTATGTAAACTTCCGACTTCAACTGTATGTACATAGGTAGGGGTAAAAGTGACTAGGCAATCAGGATAGATAATAAACAGAGTAGCAGCAGCGTATGTGAAGAGTGTGTGGCGTCAATATGTGTTTGTGAGCGTATGTTGTGTGTGTATATGTGTGTTGGAGTGTCAGTGTAGTATGTGTGCGTGTGTGGGTATAGTCCAGTGAGTGTGTGTTGGAGTGCCTGGGGGGGGTGTCAATGTCAATAGTCCTGGTGGATTCATTTTTCAGTAGTCTTATGGCTTGGGGGTAGAAGCTGTTAAGAAGCCTTTTTGGTCCTAGTCATGGCGCTCCGGTACCGCTTGCCGTGCGGTAGCAGAGAGAACAGTATATGACTTGGGTGACTGGAGTCTGACAATTTTTTGGGCTTCCCTCTGACACCGCCTAGTATAGAAGTCCTGAATGGCAGGAAGCTTGGCACAAAAAATGTACTGGGCTGTACGGACTACCGTCTGTAGTGCCTTACGGTCAGATGCCGAGCAGTTGCCATACCAGGCGGTGATGCAACTGGTCAGGGTGCTCTCGATTGTGCAGCTGTAGAACTTTTTGAGGATCTGGGGACCCATGCCATGTTTTTTCAGTCTCCTGAAGGGGAAAATGTGTTGTTGTGCCCTCTTCACGACTGTCTTGGTGTGTTTGGACCATGATAGTTTGTTGGTGATGTGGACACCAAGGAACTTGAAACTCTTGACCCGCTCCACTACAGCCCCGTCAATGTTAATGGGGGCCTGTTCGGCCAGCCTTTTCCTGTAGTCCACGATCAATGAGAGAAGTGATAAATTCTTCCTTAATTTTCTCGATATCTAAAGGCACAACCTAGATTCGAGCCAAATAAGTAGTTACACATGTTATTATTCCAACCTCGTGAAATTAACAAACTGACACGCTTTAATTTCCGTCAAAAACAACCCATTTTAAAATGTCAACTTCAATGGAGTACTGTCTTCCCAAGAATTCTGGATAGCACAGTCCAATGTTACCACAGCTACAAAGTCAAAATGGGCTATATCGTAAACGTTCATGAAAACAAACATATATTTTTGGTCTTAATTTAAGGTTATGGTTAGGCATAGGTTTAGCAGGGTGGTTAAGGTTTAAAATCACATTTTTAAGAAGAGAAATAGGGTTTGGGTTAGAAATAGGCGGGGTTTATGACTTTGTGGCTGTGGTAACTAGTGACGACCTCTTGCAGAAGGTACTTGTCGCATGGGAGTGACGTAATTCTGGCATTTTCAATCATGGCGGCCGAAGCCTCGGATTTAGAAGACTTGATCAGCAACGGGCTAATGGAGGCTCCTTCAGGTTGTAAAATCATGAACTCATACAAATATATTGATGACGTTATTCAGGAGTAACGCAGAGATCATATGCATAGTCGTCTGTAATTTAACAGGTCAGCTAGCAGTCTCAAAGATGCATGTGAAACGATGGCTAGCTTTCTAACTAGCCGACATGGCTAACATGAATTTATGCGCAAACTGGCGAAACAGAAATGGACTTTCCCCTAACTAGTACTACAGTAAATCAAATAGCTAGTACTTGCTAGGCCGGGTCTTTTGTTATATTAATCTGATCTAACTACTGTAGATGTAGACATAAATCGCAGTTCCCCTGCTGAATTTAAGCATTTTATGCCATTTGTTGACATTGCCGACGTCATGATATGTGTGTGTGGTATCTAGAAATCCTAATGAATGAATGGCTAAAAACACCATCAGTAACTAGAATACCCCATATAATAGCATTCATATACACTGGGGGCCAAAAGTTTGGAATATTACTCATTCATGGGTTATACTTTATTTGCACAGTTTTTTACATTGCAGAATAAAAGTGAAGACATCAAAACTATGACATGTAGTAACCAAAAAAGTATTAAACAAATCAAAATATATATTTTAGATTCTTCAAATAGCCACCCTTTGCCACACACTTTGGATTCTCTCAACCAGCTTCACCTGGAATGCTTTTCTATCAGTCTTGAAGGAGTTCCCACACATGCTGAGCACTTGTTGGCTGCTTTTCCTTCACTGCGTTCCCACTCATCCCAAACCATCTACATTTGGTTGAGGTTGGAACCAAACATCTCAAATTTGGACTCCAGACCAAATTACAAATTTCCACCTGTCTAATGTCCATTGCTCGTGTTTCTTACCCTCTGCAGCAGAGGTGTTTCTGAGTCTTCCATTCCTGTGGCGGTCCTCATGAAGCTGGTTGAGAGAGTGCCATGAGTGTGCAAAGCTGTCATCAAGGAAAAGGGTGGCTACTTTGAAGTATCTCAAATATAAAATATATTTTGATTTGTTTAACACTTTTTTTGGTTGCTACATGATTCCATTTGTGTTATGTCATAGTTTTGTTGTCTTCACTTTTATTCTACAATGTATAAAAATTTGCAAATAAAGAAAAACCCTTGAATTTTTGGCCCGCAGTGTACATTTAATCTGTAAATGAAATCTCCTTATGCCTTAACTAGCAGGCCATCCATTTCTTTGTGTTATAGATTTTTAAAAAATATTCCCTGTGTAACTTTCTCATTTGTTAACTCCGGAAGCCATGGAGGCTGTCCAACCTCCAACGGAGATGGAAGAGGCATCAGAGGAGAATGGTGGAGGAGGGGCCTCTGAGGCTCCAGAAGCAGCAGCTGCGACAGCATACAACATGCCTCTGGTGGAGAATGAGGAGGAAGAAGACGGAGAGTTGCCGGCAGACTTTGACCGACTCTGGAAGCTGGCCCATGACAATCCACAAGACTTCTCTAGCTGGACTGACCTGCTGCAGTACAGTGAGCAAGAGGTGAGGAGAGCTGAGGGGACAGACAAGATTCCTATTTGTATTGACATACAACCAAAGCTCTTCTGCATGAATACATAGCTAACCAAACAACACTTCACATCAATAATGATTTAAACTAAACTAATTGTTACTTGCAGCTAACCCAGATTTCTAATGGTCCCCAGAGTCACATGACAGCATCACGTCGAGCACTGGTTGCCTTTCTGGCGCGTTACCCCCTGTGCTACGGATATTGGAAGAAGTTTGCCGACTTGGAGCGACGTGCAGGCTACACCAACAAAGCTCAGGAGGTATGATGAAGAAATACCTATTTAAAGCAAATTCCAAAGCCAAAAATAGCGAACATTCCATTCTCTGTCAGGTCCACATAGGAAAACATGACCGATGATATTACTATGAAATAATACAATATTTCAGTTAAAATTACTTGGTTAATGTCATCAACTCATCTCTGCTCAGGCAGTAGCAGCCAGACAACCATCTAATGTTATCTCTGTGCTCCCCATACTGTACTGTCTTTAGCCATACTGTTTAGCTAGCCTGCCTAAGTATGCTGCAGAGCTGTCTGACAGTTTTTCAAAGTAGATAAGGTATACTTTCACTAACTGTCTCTATCCCTCTCTCTACTAAATGGAATTCCAGTAATTGAACCGATGTCAGTCAATTAGTTGTTTTAATAACCAGCATCTGCTATGTTTAATAGCCATTGACTAAACAAACGGCACATACTACCGTGCTACATTCTTTGAAAGTCTTTGGCACTAGGAAATTATCTAAGTGACTTGATTCTTTCATAACGTTTTTGTGTTGTTCCAGGTGTGTGTTCAGGGTCTGAGGGCCATCCCTCTGAGCGTAGATCTGTGGATCCACTACATTAACCTGCTACTGGGCACGCTCAACATGAACCTGCCAGAGTCCTCTCAGCGCATTCGCAGGTACACACTCTTAAACTCAGTGTCACGCTTATACACATCTGTTTACTTATTTTGCCAGTTTTACATTCAAAACTAGCCAGAATACTCCACATTTTTTTCATTCAATACAAATTGTCATTCAAAAACGTAATGTTCAAACAGCCCTAAGTCTTTTTATATAATCAGATTGACTGATCCTTGTCGCTTTGTCACTTCTCCCCAGTGCGTTTGAGGAGGCGGTGGCTGCAGCAGGACTGGACTTCCACTCTGACCGTCTGTGGGAGCTGTACATCGAGTGGGAGAAGGAGCAGGGAGACGTGAAGGCTGCCACTGGAGTCTACGACAGAGTCCTCAGAGTCCCCACTCAGCTGTACAGCAGCCACTATGAGAAGTGAGACTATACACACTCACAAACAGTACATTTTCTATACTAAGAAAAACAGTAGAGCTTCAAATCAGTCAAAACTATGACATTTTAACATTGTATTACGTTCTAGATTTTGATAATTGTATGATTTATGGAGCTCACTTCTTAAACGGGACCTCATATTTGCTGTCCTGGTGAATCTTATCCACTCTCCATCCCTCCTTCTCTCTCTCTCACAGATTCAAGACTCATCTTAATGCTCATGCGCCCAAGGACGTCCTCTCAGCAGAGGAGTTTGAGGGGTTTCTTGAGGAATCTAAACAGAGCCACAAGACTGAGAAGGCTGAGCTGGCTGAGGGGGAAGATGAGTTACCACCTGGGGAAGAGAAGGAACCTACAGAGGTGGTTTACAAATGACAAATCCCTGCTAGTGTTGGAGAAAGATTTAACATGAGCGTCAGATGCTGATAGTGGAGACATTTCAAGCTGTGGAGTGAGGTTACGGTATAGGCTCTAACTCTTAAACCATGATTTAAAAGTCTGTCATCATAACTGTCATGCTATGGTTCACCCAATCAGGAAGAGCTGACTCCGAAGATGCGAGAACTCCTATTGGCTCGCAGGGAGAAGGTGTACCAGGACCTGGAGGGAGAGGTCAGGAAGAGGTGGAACTTTGAGGAAGCTGTGAGTTACCCCTGACAGACACACACACACACACACACACACACCCCTTCTACAGTCATGTGAAAAAGTAAGTACACCCCCTGGAAAGTTCTCTTCTTTATTTTTTACATATTTGGACAGATGGATACAGTGGGTGAAATAAGTATTGAACACGTCACCATTTTTCTCAGTAAATATATTTCCAAAGGTGCTATTGACATGAAAGTTTCACCAGATGTTGGTAACAACCCAAGTAATCCATACATACAAAGAAAGCAAAATAAATAAGTTCAGAAATTAAGTTATGTGTAATAATGTGAAATGACACAGGGAAAAAGTATTGAACACATGAAGAAAGGGAGGTTCAAAAAGGCATGGAAAGCCAAGACAACAGCTGAAAACTATCAGTAATTAAAAAGCAATCCAGCCCCCTGGCAGTGCAAATTAATATCAGCTGGTTCAGTCCCAACTGATGGCCTACAAAAAGGTCTCATTGCCAAGGTGTCACACAAGACACATCTCATGATGGGTAAAAGCAAAGAGCTGTCTCAAGACATTCGCAACCTAATTGTTGCAAAACATAATGGTGGCATTGGTTATAGGCGCATTTCTAAGCTTCTGAATGTTCCAGTGAGCACTGTTGGGGCCATAATACGGAAGTGGAAAGACAATCATTTCACCATAAATTTGCCTCGACCAGGTGTTCCTCGCAAGTTTTCTGACAGAGGAGTGAAAAGAATAATCAGAAGAGTTGTCCAAGAGCCAAGGACCACTTGTGGAGAGCTTCAAAAAGACCTGCAATTAGCAGGTACTGTTGTCTCAAAGAAAACATTAAGTAATGCACTCCACCGCCATGGCCTGTATGCACGCTCACCACGCAAGACTCCATTGCTGAAAAAAAAGCGTTTTGAAGCTTGTTTAAAGTTTGCTGCACAACATTTGGAAAAGCCAGTGAAATACTGGGAGAATATAGTGTGGTCAGATGAGAGCAAAATTGAACTGTTTGGATGTCCCTCTCTTTCTGAAATTATCAGCCAAAATTGTTGCAACACCTATCACTAGCCTGTTCAACCTCTCTTTCGTATCGTCTGAGATCCCTAGAGATTGGAAAGCTGCTGCGGTCATCCCCCTATTCAAAGGAGGAGACACTCTAGACCCAAACTGTTATAGACCAATATCCATCCTGCCCTGCCTTTCTAAAGTTTTCGAAAGCCAAGTTAACAAACAGATAACTGACCACTTCGAATCCCACCATACCTTCTCTGCTATGCAATCTGGTTTCCGAGCTGGTCATGGGTGCACCTCAGCTACGCTCAAGGTACTGAACGATATCATAACCGCCATCGATAAAAGACAGTACTGTGCAGCCGTTTTCATCGACCTGGCCAAGGCTTTCGACTCTGTCAATCACCGCATTCTTATTGGCAGACTCAACAGCCTTGGTTTCTCAAGTGACTGCCTTGCCTGGTTCGCTAACTACTTTGCAGACAGAGTTCAGTGTGTCAAATCGGAGGGCCTATTGTCCGATCCTCTGGCAGTCTCTATGGGGGTGCCACAGGGTTCAATTCTTGGGCCAACCCTTTTCTCTATATACATCAACGATGTCGCTCTCGCTGCTGGTGACTCCCTGATCCATCTCTACGCAGATGACACCATTCTGTATACATCTGGCCCCTCTTTGGACACTGTGTTTACTAACCTTCAATCAAGCTTCAATGCCATACAACACTCCTTCCGTGGCCTCCAACTGCTCTTAAACGCTAGTAAAACTAAGTGCATGATTTTCTATCGAACGCTGCCAGCACCCGCCCACCGGACTATCATCACTACTCTCGACGGATCCGAATTAGAATACGTGGACACCTACAAATACCTAGGCATCTGGTTAGACTATAAACTCAACTTCCAGACTCACATCAACCATCTCCAATCCAAAATTAAATCCAGAATTGGCTTCCTATTTCGCAACAAAGCCTCCTTCACTCATGCTGCCAAACATGCCCTTGTAAAACTGACTATCCTACCGATCCTTGATTTCGGCGATGTCATTTACAAACTAGCCTCCAATACTCTACTTAGCAAATTGGATGTAGTCTATCACAGTGCCATCCGTTTTGTCACCAAAGCCCCATACACTACCCACCACTGCGACCTGTATGCTCTCGTAGGCTGGCCTTCATTATATATTCGCCGCCAAACCCACTGGCTCCAGGTCATCTATAAGTCTTTATTAGGTAAATCCCCGCCCTATCTCAGCTCACTGGTCACTATAGCAACACCCACCCGTAGCATGCGCTCCAGCAGGTATATCTCACTGGTCACCCCCAAAGCCAACACCTCCTTTGGTCGCCATTCCTTCCAGTTTGCTGCTGCCAATGACTGGAACGAATTGCAAAAATAATTGAAGCTAGAGGTTCCTATCTCCCTCAATAACTTTAAGCATCAGCTGTCAAAGCTGCTTATCGATCACTGCACCTGTATATAGCCCTTCTGTAAATAGCCCACACTACTACCTCATCCCCATATTTATTTTTTGTTTATTTTCACTAATCTTGCACTCCAGTATCTCTATTTGCACATCATAATTTGCACATTTTTCATTCCTGTGTTAATAATGATAATTCTGTAATTTATGTCACCACTATAGTCTATTTATTGTTCTACCTCTTAACCTTACTGCATTTTTGCACTACATTTTTGCACTCTGTATATAGATTTTTCTATTGTGTTTTTGACTGTTTGTCTAATGTGTAACTCTGTGTTGTTATTTGTCACACTGCTTTGCTTTGTCTTGGCCAGGTCGCAGTTGCAAATGAGAACTTGTTCTCAACTGACCTACCTGGTTAAATAAAGGTGAAATAAAAAAATAAAAATAATACACACCATGTTTGGAGGAGAAGTGGCACTGCACATCACCCTAAAAACACCATACCAACAGTGAAGTTTGGAGGTGGGAACATCATGGTGTGGGGCTGCTTTTCAGCAAATGGTACTGGCAAACTTCACATAATTTAAGGAAGGATGAATGGGCAAATTTACGAGGAGCACCTGGTTATTATGGCCCCAACAGTGCTCACTGGAACATTCAGAAGCTTAGAAATGCGCCTATAACCAATACCATCATTATGTTTTGCAACAATTAGGTTGCGAATGTCTTGAGACAGCTCTTTGCTTTTACCCATCATGAGATGTGTCTTGTGTGACACCTTGGCAATGAGACCTTTTTGTAGGCCATCAGTTGGGATTGAACCAGCTGATATTAATTTGCACTGCCAGGGGGCTGGATTGCTTTTTAATTTCTGATAGTTTTCAGCTGTTGTCTTGGCTTCCCATGCCTTTTTGAACCTCCCTTTCTTCATGTGTTCAATACTTTTTCCCTGTGCCATTTCACATTATTACACACAACTTAATTTATGAACTTATTTGTTTTGCTTTCTTTGTATGTATGGATTTCTTGGGTTGTTACCAACATCTGGTGAAACTTTCATGTCAATAGCACCTTTGGAAATATATTTACTGAGAAAAATGGTGACGTGTTCAATACTTATTTCACCCACTGTATGTAATCTTCACTTCAACACTATTGACAGATTAAGGTTAACAAATCACACACACAAAAAAAACTTTGAAAATGTTATGCAATGAAAACAAACAAAAAATAATTTTCCTTCTGGGGTAAAAGTTACTACACCCCTACCTTTACCATCACATAAAATGGCTAAAATTTGAATTACGTGTACCAAAACAAGTGCAAATGATTAGAAAACATTACAGAGAAACTTAGGAGGGTCCAGCCTTCCATAAAGATAAGAAAATTGGTCTGGTTTGGTCTTAACCATATGATCAAAAAGATCAAAAGACCTACCCGAGGCCCTCAGAAGAAAGATTAATGATGCCCATAAGTCTGGGAGGGGTTACAAATCCATTTCCAAGCAATTCGAAGTACATCATTCCACTGTCCGACAAAAATTCCAGACCACTGGCAAGCTACCTAGGACAGGTCGTCCCACCAAGCTACCTAGGACAGGTCATCCCACCAAACTACCTAGGACAGGTCGTCATAGAAGTCTCTAAGAACCCCAGGGTAACATCAAGGGATCTACAGGCCTCTCTTGCCACAATCAATGTCGAATTGCATGGGTACACTGTCAGAAAGAGACTGCACAAACTTGGCCTACATGGGAGGTCAGGAAGGAATAAGAATATCAAGACACAACTGACTTTTGCCAGACAACACCTGGTTAAAGTCAGTTGTCTTGATATTATTTTTTGAGAGCAGAGGCTTCTTCCTTCCTGACCTCCCATGTAGGCCAAGTTTGTACAGTCTCTTTCTGACAGTGTACCCATGCAATTCGACATTGATTGTGGCTATTACTTTTTCACATGACTGAATGTGCAACTCAGAAGCTATGATTGAAGTGTGATACTTTCATTGGTTGGAAACATTGACTTATCTTCTCTTCTGTTTCCATTCCTCTCTTCATTCCAGATCAAGCGTCCTTATTTCCACGTGAAGCCTCTGGACCGGACCCAGCTGAGGGCCTGGCACTCCTACCTGGACTGGGAGCTCACCCAGCTGGGAGAGGGTGGTGAAAAGGGGGTGGAGACAGAACCAGAGGCCATGGAGGACCAGGAAGAGGAGCAAAAAGAGGGGTCAAAGAGCAGTGGTATCGTTGCCGGGGGAGACCGGAGGGTACGGATCCTGTTTGAGCGCTGTCTGATTGCCTGCGCTCTCTACGAGGAGTTCTGGACCAAGGCAAGTAGGGGCTGCAGGGGTGTGTGTGCACTTATGTGTGTGTCAGTAACATGTTTGTATGTCTGTGTAACTAATGTATACTGTATGCATGTTTCTCAGTATGTTCAGTACCTGGAACCTCAGAGTCTGGACGAGGCGCGGGGTGTGTTCAGGCGAGCCTGTGAGATCCACCTGGCCCACAAACACACCATGCACCTGCAGTGGGCCACCTTCGAGGAGAGGCATGGTGAGCGGAAGACGCACGTCATATGAAACACAGGACATGATTACCCAGTGTTGAAGCCCACTCACACCCTCCTCCCCCTCCATCTCCTCCCAGGTGATCTAACAGAGGCACGGCGTGTTCTAGAATCTCTGGAAACCTCTATCCCAGGACTGGCCATGGTCCGACTGCGCAGGGCGGGGCTAGAGAGACGGGCGGGCCGGCTAGATGAATCAGAAGCTCTGCTCAGGGATGCGGTGGCCCAGGCCAATGAGACTCCTCACCTCCATGCGTTCTACTCCATCAAACTGGCCCGGCTGCTGCTGAAGCTCTGCAAGAACCCAAGCAAGGCCCGCGGAGTCCTGCAGGAGGCGCTGGAGATTAGCCCGGTGAGAGAAGGGGGGGATTGAGGGAAAGGTCAGTTGTACAACTGAAATGTGCATTTAACCCAAGATACCTGATCGAGGGAATAACAAAACTAGAAGCTTTTAGTACAGAGGAGAAGATTACTAAACCTCAGAGAAAATATCACTTGTGGTTTGATGCCAGATCTCCCTTTCTGTCTTGAAAGGTTATAACGCTCTGTCCCTCTCTTTCCTCCCTTTCTCGCCACCTATCCTCTCTCCCTTTCCCAGGATAACGGTAAGCTGCACCTGAACCTGCTGGAGCTGGAGGTGTCTGGTGACCCCAGAGGGTCGGCGGAGGGGGTGCAGCAGTGTGTGACTCGGGCACTGGCCGCACCCCTTTCCCCACGGACCAAGATCCTCTTTTCCCAGAGAGGTCTGCAGTACGCTGAGGACTATGGGACCTCTGTGCAAAGGTCAGGGGTCACAGGATTGTTTGTTGAATGAGTTTAGATACAATCAGAAACCCAGAGAAAAATAAACATCTTAAGGCATTTTATTTAATGGAATTAAACTGGGAGAAATTAAATGTATAATGTTTTAAATGTTGCTGTCCTCCGGCCTGCAGTGTGCTAAGTCTACGAGGAGCATCACTTTACCATGTTTTAAATGGCTGTACTGTTGCTGTCCTCTGGCCTGCAGTGTGCTAACAGTCTACGAGGAGCATCAGAAGCTGCTGAAAGAGCTCGGCAACAAGAAGAGAGCGGCTGAGAATGGGTGAGATTATAGCATATCTGTCAATATCATGCAATGGTTTATTACCAATAAAATAGTGTGATGTAGTGCCTCAAAATATTGAGATGTGACAGTCAACTATGGAGAAGCAAATGGATACACTGTTCATGGATTGGTTATTGACGTAGTTGTTGTATTGATTGATCTGCAGAGACGGTGAGGACCCAGAGAAGATGAGTAAAGGCGAAGACTGCTCCGCCGTTCCCGCTCCACCACCTGCCCCTCCCACAATGCCCCATGTTCCCATGACGACACCACCTCCACCCATGATGGGTGGGGACATGAGTGCAGGCTACGGAGGATATGGAAGCTGGTATCAGGTATGAGAGATTGTTACACTGGACAAACTATGATGCATGAATATAGGCTACACCCTCTTATATGATCAATGCCTCTTTTGACATTGACAGATATTAGAGACTAAAGCTCTCTAATTAAAAATCTGGACCTCAGTTCTGCACTAAAGTGTTGATTAGAGATAGGATGTTCCTTCACTTTTTAATGGTGTTCCTCTCCTCTTTCAGCAACCACAGTATGGGGGATACGGAGGCTACCAGCAACCCTGGAACTACAATCAGGGTTACTACCCTCCCAGCTAAGGGGGAAGAGAAATGCTGTGACACCAACAGACAACAGAGGTTACCAGAGATGATTCAGCATCGAGGACCCAGTGTTCAGTGAACTCACCACCACCTCAGTTTAAACTCCATGGTTGCGTCCCCCCAAATGGTACCTTACTCCCTAATATAGTGCACTTATCTTTGACCAGGGCCCCGGTCAAAAGTAGTGCACTTTGTAGGGAATAGAGTGCCATTACGGATACAACTCATATCTTTTATCAGGAACAGGGGTGTGACGTCTACTACTCGTTTGGTCTTTGAAAAAATGTGCTCTTGTACATGGTTTTAATTAACTATTTTTGTATTCTATTCTACATGCAGCCCCTTTCACTTTAAGCAAACCGTCTCTATCCACAGGTCCTGTATTATTTAAAGTCTTGCATCATTCCAGAAGTATAGGCTAGTCTTTTTTTCTAATGTACATAATGGTGTTTTATAGTGTGAAGTCAGAGCTCTTTTCGTTTACGAGCAGGTTAAGATCAATCTATTGTCCCTCATTCAATGCTTGTGGATCGCCATTGAAGTATCTGCCCAGTAAAGTCCTCCAGACAGAAGATAGGGAAGCCATGTTGTATGCAGGTGTACCAGTGCCTCTTGTCTGAGGTTAAGCGGATATACGATGTGCTGTACCTGTGCTGTCCAAAACCAAAAGCATCGGTCATGTTTGATATAACCGTTTAAAATGTTTCGCAAAGTCCACTCATAAACCACAACTTTTTCCTTTGTCACTCAGTTTTTGAAAATGTCTGACAATGTAACTTTTTAATCTTTACTTTTAACGTTGCTCAATAAAACATTTCAGTGTAGCACAATGTGAATTCTTGGAAATTTGATATGACACAATTAAGGATCTGTTGAACTGATTTAGAGCCTTGGATTGTGCAGCTTCATAAAATAGAACAGGTTATTCATGTAAGTTCTGAGTTGTCACATTCTCTATGTAAGTATGTTCAGTCCACCATATTACTCTTAAGATTTATTTGAGTGAGTATGGAATAACACCACTGTAAAATTATTTAAATTAGAAAAACTACAACTTGCAATGCAGTGGAAAGTATCAGTGTCAACACGAGCCAGGTCTAGCTTTAGGTCCCATGAGAGCCAATAATGTCATCCATTTTGAGTTGCTACAGAAGATTCAGATTAAAGTTCAAAGTGTTTGAAGAATCAACCCATAGTTGGTCTCTGTCCTGTTGGGGTGATAAATTAAGTGTTGGCTCGTAAAGCATCTTTTTACTTCAGGTCCTTATTTCTTGGCAACGACCAGCACGGCTGAAGGCACCAAACCTGAACAATGACACAAAACAGTTAAGACCTTATCAAATCAAATGTTACTAGTCGCTACACAAACTAGAACATGCCTTCAATCTCAAATTAGATTCCTCTATAACTGATCTGACAACACAGGATAGAAGAAAGCAATATGGCTTTGGCTGGTTTTGTCCTTTCAGATTAGTGCGGATGGAGGAGAGGAAGCCACTTTAGACTATTGAGATTCCCCCTGTGATTGTACAAGCCCAGTGAGAGGGGCATCATCCTGTCTGCTCACCTAGCTCCTGTAGGGGTTTCTCCATGTCCAGTTCTGTGTAGACGCGGCGGGGGTACGGGGACAGCAGCGTGAAGTCCTGGCCCTCGGGGGCGTCGCCATTCATCTGGATGTAGACACGCACAGCAGCTAGCGGCTCCTGGGCCTTGAACACGGAGGTCAGCGCCGAGCCGTCTAGCATACGCACCTGCGGACAGGAGGATTAATTAATAAACCGTTGAGACACCAAACAACGGTTGTGTAAAGATTGTTGTTCAAACAAACTCAATAAAAATATCTGTTGTATTACAACTGTTGTGTCAAATCCATTTTACATCAGTAATGAGTATGAACAGAATGTGAACTAGGCGGTAGACATCCATGGCCCCTTACCTGTATTCTGCACTCGTTATAGTCCTTCTTGGCGGGAGGCGGGCCCTGACTGGGTGGAGAGGAGGTTACAGATGTACTAGAAGAGCCCCCTCCAAACTGGAGATGGAGAAGAGGAGTAGAAGGGGTTAGTGAGTTCAACTCTTTCTATGAAAGATATGGAGACATTATTTAGCAACAGTTCAGCATACGAGTCAGATGCTGTAGGTGCAGTCAGTACTTTAAGCGCTCTCTCCTCTCTGTCGCGTGCTATCTTGTCTCGCACCCGCTGCCTGAGAGAGAGAGAGAGAGAGAGAGAGAGCAGTCATTGAAAAGAGAAGAGTTGTAGGGTGGGAATAGACCTTATTTGCACTAAACCGTTTAGAAGAAGGAACGATTTGCTTTGTCTGAAAATGTTACTAGCTATTCTTGTTTCCTCAATTCCTCTCAAAGGAATTGGTTCGAGGGAGGGACCTTGGATCTTCTCCTCCAATGCACTTTGAGACAACAGCCATTGGCCATGTCGAGAGAATCAAATCCATCCATTATGTATTGTGGGTAAATTGTGACTGACTAAGTGATCTACAAATAATAATACTTATATGCAAAGTATTTTGTAGATCAGTTAAAATCGGCAGTCGCCTGCAATGTTGGCTGCAATGTCGAACAAGCCCATTGACTTCCTGGCTTACTTGGCCATTTTGTCGTCGTTCTTCTCTCTCTGGCGCAGGTCGACCATTTTCTTCATCTCATCCTCCTGTAGTTTCTGTTTGACCTGCAGCAGCTCCTGGCCCTGCCTCCTCCTCTGCTTCTCTCTGTCCACCTCCTCCACTCGCTCCCTCTCTCGTCGCTCCTCCTGCTTCACCCGCATCAGCTCCTCTAGCCTGGTACACACACACACACACGCACACACGCTACCCTTTTGCTGATACTTCCATCTTATTGAGTAACATCTATTGACCAAACCTGGGAGGCCATTTCCTCAGTTTCTGACAGAATAAGATAAGTGTGTTAACAGAACCTCAGTGGAGGTGAATTATCTGACCTCTTTATCTGCTCACGTTTCTCCTCCTCCGTCATTGGTTGTTTGGTATCCCCGTCATGGATCATCTGGTCACCCCCATCTGTAGCTAAAAGGTAGAGGTGACATAGAAGAGGTGAGGGACAAGAAAACCATGTAAACCAATAACCACGTTAACCAGTAATGAGAAGTTGAAGCCATAGTTATAACTAGATCATAACGATAGAAGTAACAATAATACAATATGCTGCCACAACAATTGACCACTTACTGGGGTCTGCTGCGGGCTGGGCTTCTGGACTGGGCAGTTGTGGGTCACTTCCTCCAAGCACGTTCCCCACAGGAGGTACATAGGGCTCGTCAATGTCTGGGTCACCCTCATGTTCCATCAACCTGTGGATGATAGAAGAGACATCATTAATCAGTTATCCAATGTGAATAACTTAACTGAGGACGGAGATGCCTCTGAGACTAGTTCACCAATGCCCCTACCAGTTGACTTACCAGTCCATGGCCCGCTCTATGCCCTGGTTTCCTGTGTGTGCCACAGCCTTTTCCCTGCAAGCAGAAAAAAAATGAACAAGATTAGAGTTGATCACATCATCTTATCATGATATTTAGTGTGTAGAAGAATAGCCACATTAATTCAGAAGCTACATACGCTCTGTTTCTGTCAAAGCCCATTTCCAGTAGGCTGTCCAACGTTGTTTGTTCTGCCATCTTGCTGAGAGAACATAAAAGTGAAGAAGAGTTTCACTTTGTAGTCTGATACTGTTAGCAAGTAGCTGGGCATGTGAAGTAGATCTAAGGACCACAAACATGTATCGTTATGTCTATATGATTGAGATTCAGGTTTAACCAATTACATGCTACCCGTATAACTAGTTTAGTTAGATGGGTTGTTACAAAGGTCCATAATGTGCATGATAGCTAGTTGTGTAACGTTAGCTACTTGACTGGACTGAACTGGCTATGAAGAACAAACAAGCATCACTTAGGTAACGTCCCGCAGGAATTATTTTAGTATCTACACATACCAGAACATGAAAATCATTCATAAACCAAAACCAGTAACTTTGCCATCTTATCTGTGTTTACATATTACTAGCTAGCCGGCTAGCTAGCTGTAAACTGACGTTAGCTAGTATGATGGACGAATGAGATGGCTAATTTCAGTTAGCCTCTCCTGCTACAGTAGCTTGTAGTTGTAACAAGAACACGGTTTGCGGAGTAAATTGACGATGGGATGTAAAATATAACTAGGGTGACTAATGCATTGCACTTGTGAAAATGATGTCTCTCAACCATTTCACCGACGTCATTTTACTAAATAGTATTATTTGTTCGTGCAACATTAGCTAACGTTAGCAACTCACATTCAGAATCAGTCAACACACAACACCGCTTCCCGACCGTCCACTCCACATGCAAGTACGGAAGCCTGATAGGATAAAACAAAAAGACAACATTTTCCAAACATTCTCATTCATAGCACATTGCTGCCAGCTAGTGGACTGTACACCTCCCCTGACGTCAACCTTAATTTAATTCCGCTGCTCTATCGATCGCTGAGAAGAAACGTCAGTATCAAGGCAACACTACACTAACAGTTTCTTTATAACCTTTTCTGAACACTGTATGATTTATACACACACACATTATAGTTTCATTATGGGTAAGTTCCACTTTTGTTTGCCGTCTGTATTGTATCTACAGTTCTATCTGATTCCTGAGCATGCATTTACTGTTACTATTTGGTTTAGGGTGTGTGTGATTTTGTGCGTGCGTGTGTAGGCTTTGTGTGTTTGCTAAGGTCTTACTGTATGACTGTATACCTGTAGGCATTCAAACAGGATGCAGAGTTTATGGCCAGGGCCTGTTAAATATTTACTGTACATATAATTATTAATTTATCTCTCCCTCTCATAGTCTTAAGCAGCCCTCACTCACTTCCTTGACCAGTCCTTTATTGAACTTCAGTTCCTGAGGGTGAGTAGGTTCAGTTTGTTTTCAAAGTGTTATGTTTAACCTGTCTACATTATGAGATCCCCTTGGACGAGATTAAGAAATGTAGTACAATGTAGTACAATAGATAATTCCATCCATAGTCAGTTTTATTTAGGACACCGGTAGCCTTTCATCTTGTGGTTTCCTCTTCTTGTAACTGACAGGCACAGATAAAGTCAGCTGTTTTCCAAACTTGTTTCTGTACTTGATTTAACGGATTAAGTACTTTGTAATTCTAAGTGATTACATGATTATCTTTCTTGATGTGTGAATTCACTAATCAGACAAAGAAACTCAAATGAATTCAAAAATATAGGAAGAGAGCAACATGTAAGACAGAAAGGTGAACAAAGTTGAAGGAGGCAATACGGGGCCAAAGTCACTCTTTCCTGAATTGTTTTTTATTGTTTTGTTTAGCAAATCTGAAAGGGTGGTGGGTAAAGATCAGTGAGTCAAAGTCTAGAGAGATTCTGGGAAGGACAGCGAGAAAGAGAAGGCCTAGGGTATTGGAACAAGAGAAGGCCTAAGATTCTGGAACTAGAGAAGGCCTAAGATTCTGGAACTAGAGAAGGCCTAGGATTCTGGAAATAGAGAAGGTCTAGGATTCATACTATGTTTATCATAGTAATTTCAATACTGTTTGAAATCCTCTCAATTGAACAAATGTAATTTAAATTCAATCATGAATGCATATAGAAGTATTTCATTGAATAACTGAACCCCCTTTGCAGGACACCCAGACTACTTATGTGCTGAACGGGACCAATCCTTTGAGAACATTGTGCTGGCGGGCACAATCACCATGCCCTTTAGTTGTATTCTTTCATTCAGATAATCACCATGCCCTTTAGTCATATTCTTTCATTCAGATAATCACCATGCCCTTTAGTTGTATTCTTTCATTCAGATAATCACCATCACCTTTAGTCATATTCTTTCATTCAGATAATCACCATGCCCTTCAGTCACACTCTTTCATTCAAATAATCACCATGCCCTTTAGTCATATTCTTTCATTCAGATAATCACCATGCCCTTTAGTTGTATTCTTTCATTCAGATAATCACCATGCCCTTTAGTTGTATTCTTTCATTCAGATAATCACCATGCCCTTTAGTCATACTGTTTCATTCAGATAATCACCATGATTTTATTGCCATAATAACTGATACACAATCTGTATTGTACTTAAGCAATAAGCTAGATCAAAGGTAATTACATGAAGTATGTATCATTCTTGATAGTGTCTTAGCTGCATTATCACATGCATTTTATTCTCCTTGACCAACAGGAGGCAGTCTAATCTCTCACTACATGCCATGACTCCTTGAGACTTGTGATACAGTACTTAAATGGTTGTGTCTGGTGCTCGCTGTCTGTAACAGCACCTCCATATGGAATAGCTCAGCGTTCCAGTGAAGCTTCTGTTATGGGCAGAGAGACACCTCTGGTCGTCAGTCGTCACCCTGGATGCACAGTGTAGGCCTAAATCTACTGTATGTGATGTTGTCTATGTACTGGTATGCACTTGAATAGGCTTTTCAATTCTCATGTATACATCAGGGCTGTTCGATTCTGGTCCTGGAGGGCCAAAACACTTCTGTTTTTTTGTCTCTACCTGTTAGTGAATTGCACTCAGGTCTGAATTTGTCCTTTATTAGGAGAAAGGGGATACCTAGGTAGTTGCACAACTAAATGCATTCAACCGGAATGTGTCTTACGCATTTAACCCAACCCCTTTGAATCAGAGGTGCGGGGGGCTGCCTTAATCGACATCCACGTCATCGGCACTCCTTCTTTATTAGAAGGAGAGGATGAAAACCAGAAGTGCCTTGACCCTCCAGGACCGTCATTGAACAGCCCTGGTATACTTAAGCAATAAGGCCCGAGGGGGTGTGGTATATGGCCAATATACCACGGCTAAAGGCTGTTCTCATGCACAACGCAATGCGGAGAGCCTGGATACAGCCCTTTGCCATGTTATTGTGACAATATACCACAAACGGTCCCAGCTTTGATGCACATGTACTGCATCGGTGTGTGTTTATGTAATTAAAGTACATGGTTTTCCATTGTAATGTGGATATAACATTGCACCTTTCACAATAAAGTTACTGCTATTTACTGTCTCTTCTCCTGTTCACTGTATTTGGTCTTTATACATTGCATATCTACAATGATGCTGCATATACAATGGGCCAGTAATGAACACACACGATATGACATGACTCCTTGAGACTTGTGATACAGTACTTAAATGGTTTACTATTGAATCGTGGGTTTATGGCTGTGTGGTAAGGTGCAGTATAGCTCCAGTGTCTGGTGCTCGCTGTCTGTAACAGCATCTCCATATGGAATAGCTCAGGGTTCCAGTGGAGCTGCTGTTATGGGTGGAGAGACACCTCTGGTCATCACCCTGGATGCATGGTGTAGGCCTAAATCTACTGTATGTGACGTTGTCTGTCTATGTACTGGTGTGTACTTGAATAGGCATTTCAATTCTTGTGTATTTGTAGTGTTTATTTTCACAATAAAGATATGGATATTTACTGTAATTGTCTCTCCTTTTCACTGTATCAGGTCTTTATCACAGCCTATCACATATTTGGGCCAGCAATAAACACAGCTAATTGTTCTTTGGCTATCAGATGGGGCACTATAGAGCTGAGTTCATCTTTTAATGAATTGCAAAATATTGAGGCCAAACCAGCAATGTGCAGCGGCTGTCACGACTGGGTGAGATGACGAGGTATTAATTGCCTGTTTCTTCATACTCATTCCTCACCGTCATCTGAATCATTTTGAGCGATCATAGGCCTACGCACTTCATTAATTCGCTGGGACTTTTATTTTGAAGTCCCCATTCCACTTCCTGCATGTCTCACAGACACACACACACACGTGTCAGCCAGCCAGCCGGTGAACGCGGCCACAGAACACAAACTGACAGGTAAAAGTTACGTTTTCGTCCATCTAACGGATAGCGAATGTTTATTATTGAATGTTCAAGAAATGACGCTCTCGACTCCTACAACAGATAGTTACTAGCTGGCTAGATACATTAATGATCAAGATAATGGAGAGGGATTATGCTTGGCGGTTGATTGGCTAGTAGTAATAACTATCTGGGGCGTGTTTGGCTAGTCGGGAAGGAGGGACGATCAACACTTCAAGACCTCGCCTACTTTCG
Source organism: Thymallus thymallus (assembly GCA_023634145.1). Classification (NCBI taxonomy): domain Eukaryota; kingdom Metazoa; phylum Chordata; class Actinopteri; order Salmoniformes; family Salmonidae; genus Thymallus; species Thymallus thymallus. The sequence goes on along the minus strand of CM042384.1, from coordinate 24,519,046 downwards.
CATCGCTAGCTAACGTTACTCTACTACTGCTGTCTGTGATAGTTGCGCTAACCACATCGCAATCTCTCTCTGCTGTTTTCAGATCCAAAGCGACACTGTGCTGTGTCAAATCAGCTCAACAGCCCACCATGTTCCGCAGTAGGGACAGAAAAACGCCTGAACCATTCCAGGATGTTTCGCAAGGTTTGAAAAAACTATATCGGACTAAACTATTTCCCCTGGAGGACACCTACCAATTCCACGACTTCCACTCACCGGCGCTCGAGGATGCAGACTTCGACAACAAACCCATGGTTCTATTGGTCGGTCAATACTCGACCGGGAAAACCACCTTTATTCGGCACCTGATGGAGCAGGACTTCCCCGGTATGAGAATAGGTCCCGAGCCGACGACAGACTCTTTCATAGCCGTGATGCACGGTGACCAGGACGGGATGATACCTGGAAACGCCTTGGTTGTCGACCCCCAAAAACCCTTCCGCAAACTCAACGCATTTGGTAATGCGTTCCTCAACAGGTAAATAAATACTAATGCCAAGTTCCCAGGCCCTATGGGAGCTTATGCATATCAGTTGACACACACATGTGTGTGTATATATATATATATATATATATATATATATATATATATGAGGAATTTAATAGGATCTCTATGGGAACACCTCTCAACATTTCATATAATACGTCCCTCCCAAGCCTCTGCATTGATGGGACTCTGAAACTACTGTTGCACCACAACAGATTGTAGCCTCTGTTTCATCCACCATACCTGTTGTTAACCCACCTGGAAAAGTCACCTTGCCGAGTTGAGAAAACCTTTTCCCCTTGGCTATTTGAGCAGTGTAACAACACCTAGCCTAATCTAAACTATAGTCTCATCCTAGTCTGGCGACATTGTTTAGCCTGCAGCAGCACTGTAAGGCAAATGGAAGATAATGGATTGTGTTTTCAGTAGCCAGGGCGACAGTGCGTAATCTGTCTTCTCCTTTGTTGCACACCCCAGGGCAGGCTACAGTTGCAGTAATTGCTGGCCAACTCCCGCTGAGGCTTCTGCCTGTTATTAGGCATTAGGAAATCCTAGTCAAAGTGCAGTACTGGTATGTTCTTTGTGGTAGTGTGACAGCACTCAGTCAGCATCTAGGCTATGGCTACTCAGTACTCAGCTGGTCTTCTTGTGTGTTCAATGACTCATTATCATGACACATCAAAGTGATTCAGCAATCCAGACTGCTCTATGGCTCTTTCTGACAACACAGTCAGTTCTTTGTGGCATTATGACAACCATCAATTAGTTTGTCTGTGTGTACTCTTATCTTTCAGACTTCAAACACACAATCCCTCAAGGATGATTTATTGTAGTGTTTTGCTAAGGTATACACTAGAGAGAAGGCCTATCCGCTCTGTGAGAGCTTGGCTGGCACCACTATACACAGCACTCAAACAGATGGCAAGATCAACCTGGCCTTGTCTCTCTCCATGTTGGAGAGACACAGACTGACTGTACATGCTTTAGAGGAAGTCATGTGCTCAACCTGGCAATAGGGGATTTCCTCAACCCCAGATTAGCTGTGGTGCTTCACACACTGCCATATGCTGGTTCAAGACACATGGGCCAACACTGATGCTGGATTAAACTACTCCTTAACCCTGTTCTGGGGTACTACATTACCCTGGTGCATCTGTACAATTAGATTTTTGTTGACTCATAGCAGAGAAAGTCAATGAGGGTCAATTGATAATTAGCCTCGCATAGAGGCTAATTGGTGAGATGAACAGGGCATCTCAAGGCCCATGAGACAGGGCTGTTTCACAACAAGACTGATGACTATTGTAACCGACAGGGCAGCAGAGACACGAATGTTGTGGTAATTATAGGTCTATAACCATAGCATTGACCTTTAACTACCACAACCAGCCATTGGCCATTCTGTGTGTTTGTGTTCACAACGGGAGTAGTAAGAGTCAGTGGGATGGGGTTGGGGTTCCGTTTTACTGAACTCAGCCTGTTCTTTCAGGACACTGACTGACTGTGCACATTACTACATGGGGGCTTCCAGTAACATCTCAAAGGGAATTGTGTTGCAAAGTACGTAGGCCTTCTTGTCTTGCAAAGCAGTACAGTCCACCACATCCTCAGTGCTCATACAATGAATGGCAAAGCTGATAGTATTTCTTCACTTTGGGAAGTTGAAGGTCTGCCTGGTGGGGGCACAAGGAGGGGTGAGGAGGGGAAGTGTGTGATGGAGATTCTGAGGTTAGGCCAATTGTGTAGCCCCCCCCCCCACCCTTCTCTCTATGAAACGTCCAGTGGCGAACCGTGACTATTGGAGCTAGGCCCTCAGTTGTAGAAAAATATCTGACGTCATATATATAGATAGAGAACTTGGATGCCTGTGTACAGAGCATGACTTGAGACCTTTCTTTTGCACACCTATGTAGGAGAAGCAATTCTTTGATGACAGTCAAACGGTCCTAAGCCACGCCTCGGCTGTGGCTCACAGAAGCAGCACACGTACACAACGGTTGCAAATATCGATAGCAGGAACCACTTTAGAAGAAAATGTGGTGGTGTCATTTCAAAGAAACATTTGCCAAAACAAACAGTCACTTAAATAGTGGCGGAATAAATTCAACCACACAACTACCCACATTGTTTCAAGACCACGGACAGTATATGCTGTCAGAGAGAAAAAAGTTGCGCTGTATTTGATGTTCTATTTCCAGCATGCAACAATAAAAAAAAATAAAAAAATGCACCACAACACGAAATGTCATGTAGCCAGTACTTCCAATTGCAATGTCATTTACCTTTGTTTTTACCACACAACCAGTGGTCTAAAGTTGAAATAATATTTTACACATTGTATTCAAAATGATATGAACGAGCTAGCAACAAAAAACAAGCTGTAGATGAAAACAAAAAGTCCACTCACCATTATGATTATAATTTAAAAACCAAGTACATTCTCCTGTCCTTCTTTATGAAATGGGCAGTGGCAGGTTCATATAGCTTGTCTTTTGATTTTAAATCCGAAAGAAGTTCTTTTTCGATTGAGATCAAATCCAGGGCTGACAGTCGGGCCTGTCCAGTGGTGTTCCTGGAATATGTCTTGATTCTTTTTAGTGCAGGAAATGTTCCTTCTACTGATGCAGTGGACACTGGAATGGTCAAAACTAGACAGGTAAGCAGATACAATTGGTGCATACTATCAATTATTCTCTTCTGCTGGAGAAAGTGGAGCAGATCAGCCGGACTCTTACCCTCGAAGTCAGACATTGAGTACATAACGGTGAGTTCTGTTTTAAGCCGCAGCAAAATCAAAATTAGGGCCATATCTTTCCTCAAGACTTGAGAACGCAGCGTTTGGTGTTTCCTTTTTTGTCAGCTCACAGCCGGTTATCCACGGATAGCGCTCATAAATATTAACTTGAAAATGCATTTCAAAACTCTGTCCTTGTTGCACCAAATCAGGCAGTGCAGGAGTTGGGCTCCGGGACTATACAATATTTAACTTTTCATTAAAAGTTAGTCTTGAAAAGGGCGACGCTAACAATTTAGCCACCACATCGTCCTCAATTACTCTCTCTGCAGTTGCCATCGTTACATACACTCACTGCAAAAAGCTAGCCATCTAGCTAGGCTCAAGCGTGAGAAAACAAGATAAGGCTCGCTATTGGCTCTGAATTTGTGACGTATGCTTAGGGCCTTGAGGCATCATACAATTGTCCCACCTATTACAAGACAATTCACTAGAATTTCTATCTCAATGTTCTAAATGAACTATTTCATAACTCGATCTGTATCCTGAAGTTGCAAGGCTTCAGTTTTTAATAATACAGACAGAGCCCCAGCTTGCAATGGTCAGTTCTTTATTCAGAGAGCTCTGTCATCAGTCCCTGGGTGGGGAGACCTTTTCCTGTTACTTAGTTTCATAGTTATCATTATCACAAGTCGCCTGTTGACAGTTCTACTCCTCTTTTGTTGTCTCAGCTAAACCCTGCTCATATAACACAATGTCCTAGTCTTAAAAAGGTCCAGTCACACATTATTGGATTATTGTCTTATAACTCCAACCTATTTCACACAGTTATACAGTTTCAGGGTGGAATACTTTAGTCATTATCTTTAACATACAAATTCCTCTATCATTATTAGTCCTGAGGGAGCAGTGTCCAGAGTATTAGTCCTGAAGGAGCACTGTCCAGAGTATTAGTCCTGAAGGAGCACTGTCCAGAGTATTAGTCCTGAAGGAGCACTGTCCAGAATATTAGTCCTGAAGGAGCACTGTCCAGAGTATTAGTTCTGAGGGAGCACTGTCCAGAGTATTAGTTCTGAGAGAGCAGGGTCCAGAGTATTAGTCCTGAGGGAGCAGTGTCCAGACTATTAGTCCTGAGGGAGCGGTGTCCAGAGTATTAGTTCTGAGGGAGCACTGTCCAGAGTATTAGTTCTGAGAGAGCAGGGTCCAGAGTATTAGTTCTGAGAGAGCAGGGTCCAGAGTATTAGTCCTGAGGGAGCAGTGTCCAGAGTATTAGTTCTGAGGGAGCACTGTCCAGAGTATTAGTTCTGAGAGAGCAGGGTCCAGAGTATTAGTCCTGAGGGAGCGGTGTCCAGAGTATTAGTTCTGAGGGAGCACTGTCCAGAGTATTAGTTCTGAGGGAGCAGTGTCCAGAGTATTAGTTCTGAGGGAGCAGTGTCCAGAGTATTAGTCCTGAGGGAGCAGTGTCCAGAGTATTAGTCCTGAGGGAGCAGTGTCCAGAGTATTAGTCCTGAGGGAGCAGTGTCCAGAGTATTAGTCCTGAGGGAGCAGTGTCCAGAGTATTAGTTCTGAGGGAGCGGTGGGGAAGCAGAGTTCTGGGATGAGAAGGAATAGAAGTTGTGAAGTGTAACAATCCCCCTCTTTGTTCCTGCTTGAGAAAACTGCAGTCTTCTGTTTGACCGACCTAGCCCCCTCTCTCCAGATACAAAACATGTGATTATCTCTGTTTGTGTCATGGTTTGCTCCAACTTTAAGGTTGAAAAACCTTTGTATGGTTGGGCTGACTAATGCAAGATGACAACATCATGTGTTGTATGGGCTTGGGCACTGAGTCAAGGTTATTCACAAGTTATTCTATAGACAATTTAAGAAATTATGCAGCATTCAACTCTCACAGAAAACAGTTCTCTCCTTGTTTGAATTGTGCTTTGTTCCACGTAGTTTGGGCCTACATTAATGCCTAGCTTTGTTTCAACAACCTCGCCTAACTCTTTCTGTTTCTCTTTCTCTCTCTCTCTACTTGCAGATTTATGTGTGCTCAGATGCCCAACCCAGTCCTACAGAGCATCAGTATCATCGATACCCCTGGAATCCTGTCAGGGGAGAAACAGAGGATAAGCAGAGGTCAGACACACAAACACAAACAAACAAACAAACAAACAAACAAAAACTAATATATCACTGTTATCTCAATAAATGTGTCAAGCCTGACACAGGCCGTTTAAAACTCACCTAAGAGGAGAGAATAGTATGAACTACTTCTCTTTTCTGTCAAGAGAAGTGCAAGTAATCCAACTCTCTCGCATGACATTTGGGGTCCTAGGAAGGGAACCTGTCTAGAACTGAGATGACTGTGAATTTCCCCATAAACCCCTTCGTTGCACATTCTTCTGTTATTTACCTTATTGGCTCATTCTGCTGATAATATTTGGTAATATCATCTCTTATTGGCTCAGTTTTGTGTTGTCAATGTGGAGACAGTTTGGTAGATTGTAGAGAGTGGTGTAGTTGTAATTGTGGAGACAGTTTGGTAGACTGTAGAGTGTGGTGTAGTTGTCGTTGTGGAGACCGTTTGGTAGACTGTAGAGTGTGGTGTAGTTGTAATTGTGGAGACAGTTTGGTAGACTGTAGAGTGTGGTGTAGTTGTCGTTGTGGAGACCGTTTGGTAGACTGTAGAGAGTGGTGTAGTTGTCGTTGTGGGGGGACAGTTGTGTTTCAGACAACCATTTGACGGAAGGAATGTCCTCTAAATCCCACAGGGATTCCCTTTTTAACTTTTTTTCTCCCTCTGTTTCTGTCTCTCTCCTGTCTTGATATGCTAGCGTTATGATTAACTTTTTTCCCTCTCTCCACCTGTGATTCTTGCTCAAATGTTTACTCTTCCACTCACTCTTTCCCCTGCAATGCGTGTGCAGCAGAGCTGGTGCTGATTGTGTGGTCAGCTGAGATTTTTAGACAGACTGACTACATTCTTCTCTGATCAGATGACACCAGCACTAATCAAAAACATTATTTTTTTCATTCTCTCTCTTTTTTCCATTCTCTCTTTTTTTCATTCTCTTTTTTTCATTCTCTCTTTTTTTCATTCTCTCTCTTTTCATTATCTCTCTTTTTCATTCTCTCTCTCTTTTTCCATTTCTCTCTTTTCCTTTCTTCCTTTTTAAAGAGCCTCGGCTCGCTGTGCCAGAACTCCCCAGGCTTCTTTTGAGAAAAGGAATAGGCCTCTCTGTTCCTATTGCTTTTCAGCCTCATCTGTTTCCTGTTGTTTTTTCTAAATAGGTTAAAGAGGATGGAACTGAATACGTTTTAGTATTTTGACAGAATCAGCGACATTTTGAAACACTTTTCATACGGTCTATAGTTTCAGTATGTAGTTGTCAATGTATCATGTTAGTGTCCAACCCACAGAATACCTCACAACCGACACCCTCAACCCAATACCCACAGAATACCTCACAAACCACACCTTCAACCCAATACCCACAGAATACCTCACAAACCACACCCTCAACCCAATACCCACAGAATACCTCACAAACCACACCCTCAACCCAATACCCACAGAATACACCACAACCCACACCCTCAACCCAATACCCACAGAATACACCACAACCCACACCCTCAACCCAATACCCACAGAATACACCACAACCTCAACCCAATATCCACAGAATACACCACAACCCACACCCTCAACCCAATACCCACAGAATACACCACAACCCACACCCTCAACCCAATACCCACAGAATACCCCACGACCCACAACCACAAAACCCAATACCCACAGAATACACCACAACCCACACCCTCAACCCAATACCCACAGAATACACCACAACCCACACCCTCAAAACGCAATACCCACAGAATACCCCACGACCCACAACCACAAAACCCAATACCCACAGAATACCCCACGACCCACAACCACAAAACCCAATACCCACAGAATACACTACGACCCACACCCTCGAAACCGTCTTTATTTTGTCTCCTCACCATCTCATTTGGGGTTTCTCCTCAACACAATCCAGATGTGTGTGTGAATCCACCGTAACCCCCCCTTGCATTACTCCAGGGTATGATTTTGCGGCGGTACTGGAGTGGTTTGCGGAACGCGTGGACCGCATCATCCTCCTGTTTGACGCCCACAAGCTGGACATCTCAGACGAGTTCTCTGAGGTGATCCGCGCCCTGAAGAACCACGAGGACAAGATGCGCGTGGTGCTGAACAAGGCAGACCAGATCAACACGCAGCAGCTGATGAGAGTCTACGGCGCCCTGATGTGGTCGCTGGGGAAGATCATCAACACCCCCGAGGTGAATTATTATTGTATTCATTTTGACAAAGGTGCGTCTGAAATGGCACCCTATTCCCTATGTAGTTCAGTTATTTTAAACAGCGCCCACATACAGTGCATTCGGAAAGTATTCAGACCACTTGACTTTTTCGACAGTTTGTTAAGTTACAGCCTTATTTTAAAATTTATACAATTCTTTGTTTTCCTCATCAATCTACCCACAATACCCCATAATTTAAAAAACGTAAATATTACATTTACATAAGTATTCAGACCCTTTACTTTGTTGAAGCACCTTTGGCAGCCATTACAGCCTTGAGTCTTCTTGAGTATGACGCGAAAGATAGATAGATAGATAGATAGATAGATAGATAGATAGATAGATAGATAGATAGATAGATAGATAGACTTTTTTGGTTACTACATGATTCCATGTGTGTTATTTCATAGTTGTGATGTCTTCACTATTATTCTAAAATGTAAAAATAAAGAAAAACACTTGAATGACTGGTACTGTGTATATTTATTTATTTATTTATTGTGGTCCTCAGGTGGTGAGGGTGTACATTGGGTCATTCTGGGCCCAGCCTCTCCTGATCCCTGACAACCGGAAGCTGTTTGAGGCTGAGGAACAGGACTTGTTCCAGGACATCCAGGGGCTTCCCCGGAATGCAGCGATACGGAAACTTAACGACCTCATCAAGAGAGCACGGCTGGCTAAGGTAAGGGGAGGAATCCAGATGGTTGTAGGAAGGTATGGGGCCATAGGAATAGAGAAAGAAGTGGAGGGCACTCAACCAAATGGAGTCCAGGTGCAACACTCGCACATCATTATAAACTCATTGTTCTATTTAAACTAGATTTAAAAGATTAAGACTAGGAATAAGGGAATATCCAACTCTGCTCCTTAGCCGAGAGGAGCAGAGTTCAGGAGGGCACTTTAGCAGAGAGGAGCAGAGTTCAAGCTTAGTAGTATTTTGTTGTGGGTCAACAGGTAGTTTCTAAAGGATGTTAGAACCCTTGTCCATGCCTACATCCTCAACTAGATGGTTTATTATGGCAGAATATCAGTCTGGTCAATAGCTTGTTTTCTAAAGGTTGTGTGAACTTTGAACCCTTGTCCAGGTCCATGCCTACATCATCAGCTCTCTGAAGAAGGAGATGCCCAGTGTGTTTGGGAAGGAGAACAAGAAGAAGGAACTGATCGCCAACCTGGGAGAGACGTACCTGAAGATAGAGAGGGAACATCAGATCTCCCCTGGTGACTTCCCTAAACTCAAGAAGATGCAGGTGACATGGAGACTCTAAATCCATACCTAGTGTAGCCTATGTTTCCTCAGAGAAATGTTGCTGGAATAGTTTCCGTACACATGTCCACACCAGAGGTTAATCAGTGTGACTCTACAAACTGAAGTGTTATCCCATCCAATGAAGAACATATTCTTTGTTAATGACCTCCGACCTTTAACATAGTATTCATCTCCCCTCTCTTTCGTCTCTGTAGGAGCTCCTGGCTGGCCACGACTTCTCTAAGTTCCCTACCATGAAGCCCAAGCTGCTAGAGGCTGTGGAGGACATGTTGGCCAACGACATCGCCCGCCTCTTGATCCTGGTCCGCCAGGAGGAAGCCGCCATGCCCAGCCAGGCTGTCCACGGAGGCGCCTTTGAAGGCATCATGTCCGGCCCCTTCGGTCATGGCTATGGAGAGGGTGCAGGGGAAGGCATCGACGAGCTGGAGTGGGTGGTGGGCCGGGACAAACCCTCGTACGATGAGATCTTCTACACGCTGTCACCGATCAACGGTAAAGTGTCTGGCGCGACAGCCAAGAAGGAGATGATGAAGTCCAATCTGCCCAACACGGTTCTGGGCAAGATCTGGAAGCTGGCCGACGTGGATAAGGATGGTTACCTAGACGACGAGGAGTTTGCGTTGGCCAATCACCTAATCAGAGTGAAGTTGGAGGGACATGAGCTGCCGGGGAAGCTTCCGGAACACCTGGTGCCTCCTTCTAAACGCCACCAGGAGATTGATATGGGAGAGTGATATCTGGGAGGAAGGGGGAAAACGCAATCTAATGAGCCAGCGAGAGACTGGGGAGGGCTGGGTTAGGGAGGGGTTGTTTTGAGTTGAAATGTTTCTGAAGATTTGCTGAGGGAGGGTTGGGTGGGTGGAGAGTTGGAACTGATGAATGGACATTAATGCAACAGAATGTGTTGATGCTGTGTGAGGGGATGGGAAACTTGTTAAAGACATTTTAAAATATACTGTCCATGGTGATCCAAAGAGATGTAATTAACAACAGAATTGTTTAATCTATATTTTTGTATTTTCTGTCTATTTACTGTGAGATGCTTTCAAATGCTTCCATTTTATTATTTTCTGAAATGAATAAAACGGAAATATTTATCCCAATTAGGTACTGTATTATTTACAATGTTGGAAACTCTTATTTTGAAATGTCTACAGTTATTGAATTGAACACATAAGTGCCCCCTGTAGGTGAGAACCAGTCACTGCCAGTTGAGCTGGACACAAGCACCTGAGTACCGGACTCCGCTTATGTATCTGCTTGTAAAATATGTTTTGACCAAGGGGGGAGAGACAGCTATAGGCCTACTGATCAACTGAAGGTTCTGACCGAGAAAGAAGGAACTGATTATGAGATTCTGGAACATTCACGGTGAACATGTGGAGATCATTTAGAATTCTAGAAGCAAAGTTCCAGAACGTTAACACAAATGATAAGCAGAAATAGACAAACTTTGAGTTTAAAGTTTAAACCATAGAAGCTTTCAAAAGCAGGTTTTAAACTACAAGATGGACATGGTTAGACATGGTTAGATGGCAAGTCTAGATGTGCCAGTTTTGCATCATTCAAATGCTCTTATTTCCATATCTTTGATTCAAACCGCGAGTAGAGAGCAACCATATGTTTACACTTCCACTCAGCAAACTATGTACTTGATTGATTGCAATTGACAATGTTTACTTTTTCACAACTCCCATACCATCACGATGACAACCACCCCTTCAACCTCGCCTAGTTGTTTTGTCTCCAATGCCTTGTCTCTCTGGTCTCTCTTCATACATGGCACTCAAATTACATCTAGCTAATGGAGAAAGGACCAGGGACAGGAAGGTGAGTTATGCAGAGGTACCCTCAGTGGCAGATTTAGGTATAGGTGACAGGGGCAGGCAACATACAAGCTAGAACCGCCACTGGGTACCCTGATCTGGTTTCCTGTGTGTTTCAGTCTGTGCCTGCATGTTTACTGTATAGCAGGCTCATCTGCTGTTTGAATGCAGCATGTGTGTTGTTTTACATCTGTAGAAGCAGCTGCGTGTTTACACCTTGAAGCTTGTTTTTGTGCTCTGTGTTGCACCTCTTAATATTTGAACAGATGCCCACTACACAAGGTTATACCTACTACACAATGATGACTGCAGTTGTTTTCTTCATTATGTTGTCTGTGTCTCCGTGACAGCTCGGAATTTGGTTGCATCTTTCTCCCAACTTTTTTTTTTGTGGTTTATCTTATCTTTTGCTAGCATCAAACACACACACACACACGTTTCGCCTCGTGTCAAACCCTTTGCTTTGGGCCCAGCATGAAACTCTGACTGTGTGATACCATTGTCATGCTCTGACCCTGTTCCACATGATCCCCACAACATGCCTCTGGTGTGACAGGATTAGGTTTGAACCGGTTTACACAGCTTTCATTTTGATTGGGACTAGGGCAATCTCTTGAGTTATTACTGCATACAATATATCTGTTACTGCTCTGCTGACTGACATGTACATTCTATAGTTCCTCTTGTAATGGATATGGGTGAGATACTGTTCAAAAATGTCTATGTCTGTTTTGAAAGTATCTGTACAGTACACTTAAACTAGAACAATCTGTTAACGGCTCAAATGATCTTGCTTACATGCTTCAAAGTCATCATAATATCAGTAGTAGTATAAGGTTAACAGTATCCTAAGGTAAACCAACAGCACTTTATGTAAGCCCCATGACACGGCACTAATTTGCCATTTCACAAGTCTTCCTTAGCATCGCTCTGTGTTCTTCACACACTTGATTAAATAGAACAGCTTGAACGTCATGCACAGTGTGTCAAAAATAACCTTCCCACTCATAACATTGACTCCACCATGGCCTGAATGTACAGCTGAGAGAGACCCACCCAGTTGTCTGGTTCAAACCACTCTTCAAAAGCAGTATTACAGTTCTAGAACACATTGTGCAAAGGGTTCTAGAATGACCATGGTGGTGTGAAGTGACTGGGTGTATCCTCCTCTTAACTCAACCCTTCTTCTCCCACTGTCTCTCTCTCTCCCTGTCTTTTTCTATACCTGTCTCTCTACCTGTGTCTTTTTCTATACCTGTCTCTCTCTACCTGTGTCTTTTTCTATACTTGTCTCTCTCTACCTGTGTCTTTTTCTATAACTGTCTCTCTCTACCCCTGACTTTTTCTATACCTGTCTCTCTTTGAAACTGTCTTGCTCTCCATCTCTTTCTCTCTACCTACATCAGTTTCTGGGTCACTGTCATTCTGTCTTTCTCTGAACATACTTTGGCTCCATAGACTTAGATAGACATCGCAACATTGCATCTGTCCCATTATGCCGTCTGTGAGAGCATGGGCAGCGCCATTGAGGCCATCTCCATTTTGAAAGTAGTACATTTTCTTCTTCTAATACTTCTATGAGTTGGCAAACAAACTGAAATGGTGCATACTGCCACCTATAGTGTGGTGTTTTAACAGGTATAAAGCCAAGGTTGGTGATTTACTTCCTTAACCTATAGGAAATCCCACCCAGTTGACTACTTCAAAATGGTGGAAGTCCTCAATGGCGCTACCGATGCTAAAACAGGAGTTTGAGCACTAGAGTCCTCTATGCTCGGCCCCCTCCTCACACCCGTTCCCCCCGATGACCCTGTGACACATTGACCCCTCCTGACCCGTAGTGTTAAAGGCAGACAGTGTTTTTTGTAACACAGCTATATGTAGAAAGGTGCCACATCTAAGACAGAGGTGGGAAGCAGAGTGGCAACTTTGTGTGTCAGTACAGTGTGTGTATGTGTGTCATGGCATGTCTGTATGTATGGGGCACAGGTCTAGTTCCAGTAATCATAAATGACTAATATAACTCACGACTCTCTGAAGTCACTGGAACTTGGGTGATGCATGTGAAGTCATGCATTCATGTGTCCTTGAACAAAAATAAATACATGCTGTTATGATGGGGAATGGTACATTACAATGGTAAATGGTCAATTCTAACCATAGTATACACTAAAAAGGACAGGGAGTTTATTTGGGATGACATTTGATTTAACAGAACACAGGATTGTTAGATATACAACATGAACACATCTTAGTCTGCAATAACACACGTAATACTTTGTCTAACTTGTAACGTTGTGTGTAATAACACTGTGCCTGAAGGTCACAAATGCAAATTTTGTGGGAATGATAACATTTCATGAGCAGACAGAAAGGAATGATAACATTTCATGAGAAGACAGAAAGGAATGATAATGTTCCATGAGAAGACAGAAAGGAATGATAATGTTCCATGAGCAGACAGAAAGGAATAATAATGTTTCATGAGAAGACAGAAAGGAATGATAATGTTCCATGAGAAGACAGAAATTAATAATAACGTTTCATGAGAAGACAGAAAGGAATGATAATGTTCTGTGAGAAGACAGAAAGGAATGATAATGTTCCATGAGAAGACAGAAAGGAATGATAATGTTCCATGAGAAGACAGAAAGGAATGATAATGTTCCATGAGAAGACAGAAATTACCCTTATTTTCCTCAGTTTCAACATGTTTCTTTTGAGGGATGGAGGAGGTAACAGCCCTTGGGAGGAACCCCAGAGCACCCAAGAGACCTCAGTGGTTCCTGGAAGTGACACAATATCCCAACAGGAGGGAATTTCACTTGTGTCAGGGTGAGTACTGTTATGTCCCTCTAGCTCTCCCTGTTTCCTTCTGTGTTCTGACTCTGTTTTTCAGTTTGGACACAGGTGGCGCTGATTGGGTCGTTAGCTGACAAGGGGCACCTGGGTTGATTCAGGAGTTGATATAAATCCCATTGTTCAGACCTGACTGTCGCTCTCTCAGCCTGCAACCTGTTTTTGTGGTTTGTAGTATTTGTGGGTCTACTTTTTGGTTAGATGCACCATTCAACACTTACACCTTATATTCATTCCACTTGCATCCAAACACCACCACTACACTCTTCATGTCCACTTTCACACCTCACAGTTACTATTGTTTGTATAGTTTTGTTTAGTTATTTAATAAATATCTGTTACACCCTTAACTCTGTCAACGTGTGGACTCCCTTGTTTGTCACTCTCTATGAGCCGGGTTGTGACAGTACCCACAAGGTAGGGCATCCCTCTCCAACCTATTTCTCTCTGGTGTTACGACAATGATCTCTACTGATATTTTACTCAATTATTACAGAGTTATTATAGAGGTTTATTTCTATTTCCCAAATCTCATTGAATAAATCAAATCAAGTCCAATCATCTCAGTCCAACTCTGGCAGAGCTGGAAGTGGTCAGAAACGAACCAAGAGAAGGATGAAGGTGGAGTACAGTGATTGGCAGTCCATTCGTGAGGTAGAAGGGTGGGAGAACAGAACCCATAGCTCAATCCAACCTTTCCTCCCCTACACTGTCACTTTATCGTTAAAGACTTGACAGGTGAAACAATATGGTGGAAGCTCATTACAGTTCTTCCTGATTTAACGCAGGGGCTTACTGGGGCTGAAGCCCCTGGACCATTATCTAGGAAATAATATATTATATATTATATACAGTGCATTTGGAAAGTATTCAGACCCCTTCCCTTTTTCACATTTTGTTACTGATACTGAAAGGACCGACGCTGGAGATGAGAAGCAGGTATGGGGAGTAACATTTAATAAACACAGACATGGAACAGGACAGGACCGGAACAGCGTCAGAACCAGGTAACATCATGACAAACGACAATTAATGCAGCAGCGGGGAACTGAGCTGGGGAACAGACAGATATAGGGAAGGTATGCAGCAATCGGGGGAGAAGGGCCTTGGTCAGGGAGGAGACCAAGAACCTGATGAGCACTCTGAAAGTTCCTCTGTGGAGATGGGAGAACCTTTTAGAAGGACAACCACCTCTGCAGAACTCCACCAATCAGGCCTCTATGGTAGAGTGGCCAGACGGAAGCCACTCCTCAGTAAAAGGCACATGACAGCCCGCTTAGAGTTTGCCAGAAGGCACCTAAAGATGCTCAGACCATGAGAAACAAGATTCAAGATGGAACTCTTTGGCCTGAATGCGAAGCGTCACGTCTGGAGGAAACCCGGCACCATCCCTACGGTGAAGCATGGTGGTGGCGGCATCATGCTGTGGGGATGTTTTTCAGTAGCAGGGACTGGGAGACTAGTCAGGATCGAGGGAAAGATGAACAGAGCATAGTACAGAGAGATCCTTGATGAAAACCTGCTCAGGACCTCAGACTGGGGCGAAGGTTCACCTTCCAACAGGACAACGACCCTAAGCACACGGCCAAGACAACTCAGGAGTGGCTTCGGGCCATTATTGTGTGTAGATTGATGAGGAGGTAAAAACAATTTAATCCATTTTAGAATGAGGCTGTAACATAACAAAATGTGGAAAAAGGCAAGGGGTCTGAATAGTTTCCGAATGCTTTTAGTTTTATCACAAGCACATACTGGTATCTGCCAAAATGAAGGAAACACCAACATAAAGTGTCTTAAAAGGGTATTGCGCCACGGGCAGCTGCCAGAACAGATTCAATGCCCCTCGGCATGCCAGGAAAATGCACTCCACACCATAACATATACTTTGTATTCCCTTGTTTACTCAAGTGTTTCCTTTATTTTCGACAACAGTCGGGGGGGATCAGCAGTTTGGGCAGCATGCTTGCTATAGGCTACAGCTTGTTGCTTTGTGGTCATAGACATATAATCCATAGAAGGACGTTGTAACCTCTAACCCTGGCAATTTGACTGTTAAACTCATGGGTACACTAGCAATGGATGCCAGTTACGATTTGAATGGGAACTGCCATCTATGGATTATATTTCTATGGTTGGTTGCGGTTGTCAATTTGCACTGTTTTTCAAAGTAGCTCATTTTAAGATAGGCTATTGCCACGACGAGCGCATCGGCCATCACAGTGAGTAGCCTTTGGCTTCATCTTCATCATTAGCTGAGTCACTGCGCCACTTGAAATGTTATTCAGTAGCCTACTGCAGCCTATGATACAGTATATAACCTATACTGTATATATATGTTGCATCCTAGTATTGTACAAGCTGTGTGTCCACTTCATTGGCATGGGCTATTGTTTGTTTGAATTCAAGACCAGATTGATCTCAGTTTGTCAGGGTCAGAGTAGCCACTCATTTCGGTCATGATTTCTTTGAGGATAGGAACCGGGGTTATCACAGGGTTCCAGTGAAGACATGGTCAATCTCATATGCACACACAATAATCTCGGAAACCACACGCAAGCACGGATGCACACACACACACACACACACACACACAAATCCACTTTGATTTCCTCATAATACACATCAGTTTTCACAAACACCCAACCAGTGCTCACCTGAGTAGACAGAGGAACTGACCCAATGTCAGCTCGAATGGAACCAGGAATTTGGTCTTGTCCAATAGGGGAAGGGTCTTCTCACGGAGGAAACGCTCTACGATCACCTTTTCAGTTACAGCACACAAATAGACAACTGTTAGCATTCCTTGCATTTGATTGGACGCAATAATTTACCATAACGTTAAGAGCAGCAAAATGACTCACAGGTAACTTGTTTGGGAATTTAGCACGAATACTGCACACTTCATGTTGTCCTGTCGCTAGAACAAGCATAACAGAAGAAGAATAGCACTGTATTATAGACCACTAGAATCTCTATTATAGGGTTTGGAATGAACTACCATAATGATAATGTATCAAGAAGACTAGAGCTATCATTTCAAAATGACTGTAGAATAGAACAATAGACTAGAATATAAGCACCAACCAAGTCGTTTTCTTTGCTTGAAAGGCATCAGCTCCATAGATTTCTCGAAAGGAGGCCTTTTTCTTCTTGGGGTGGTTTTGTTTCTTGCTGCGGCTGCTGGCTGCTTGTTGCGCCCGCTGTGGTGCTTGGCCCAGGCTGACGGTAATAGTCCCCTTGGTTGGAAGTTGGCACAAACCCTAACTCTTCACCATTTACCGCTGGCTTTTATGTCGAGGCAGGCTGCCCTGGGAGGGGTCAACATGTGGCTAAACTATGGGAAAATGCTTACATAAACAAAGCTTGTGGCCTCATTATTGGTTCAGATTCACTTTACACATACTGGTTATCTCAGACCATTTACAGCATCTCTCAGACGTTGGCGTCATGAAGGCTCATGCGCTCACTGTTGAATAATAAACTCCAGAAGATGCGCAAAAAAAACGGTATGTTTTTGATATGAAGCAAGAAATGTTGATATTTCATAGGGATTAAATAAATCGTATAATGTTTACTCTGTGACTGTATTCATGTTTTTTTATTACACACAGGGTACATTTGAAAACAGATATATGTGGGCATCATTCTGGAATGATGGGAGCCTGAGTGTGAATAATTCGTGCATTGGGAATGGAACATACGCTGCCATTGCACAACCCCCATTGTTTGTCTGAAAAAGTTTGCTGTTTCTGAAGTTTTCACAATCTCTCTCCTTCTCTCTCTCTCTTTCTCTAACTCCCTCTCTCCCTCCATGCACACACACACACACACACACACACACACACACACACACACTTCTTTGACCCTTGGCTGGACTGATAGCTAGCTCCAGCTGACCATGTAATTATTGGGGACATACATTGTAAAGGGGTTACCGTGATTTTGACAGTAGCTTACAGGCAGCTTGGTGGCAAGTAAAACTCTGTATTTTATATTACTGTACACTTACTGTAATATGGTATCAAAGCAAGCACTGTGTAATGACACAGTACAATACCGTAAAATGGACTGTATTATACTGTAAAAAAAAGTAAATGCTACTGTAATTGGAATTAATTAATTTATGGATTAATTAATGAAATTAGTTGAAGGGAGAGGTTTATATTTCACAGTATTTTACTGTAATTACAAGGGATTGGTGCAAGCAGGTTGGCTGCATTGTTTACTTGAAAAAGTGTTTCTATGTCAAACGGTTTTGTTATATTTCATTCTTCTGTGATGTATATAAAGTGTAATATTGGAATGCAAACTCAACATTGAAACCATTTCAACTCAATCTTTCCCTTTGCATTGTATGCACCTTGAAAAACCGAAGGGGGAAAAGTGGGGCTTTAGGGATTTGTGTATCTTGCGCTCTAGGTAGGAGAATGTTGCCTCATTTACATAATTAGAGTTTGATCAAATCCCCTTTTGAAATACTCTCAGGTTTGTTTTACAGTAAGAAAACATGAATTATAGAATTGATCTATTGATCAAAGAATCTACTGTAGACCAAAACCAAAACGGCTCTACGTATGAACTACATATGTTTACTCGTAGGCAAAGATCGCTCTCTGCTGGTTGAAGGTTGATATAACAGGGGTTTTCAGCAGAGTAGACAGGGGAGGTGCACTTGTCCGATCCATAAGGACAGAACTTATCCCATACTGTAACCCAAATAGGTGATTGATGCAGCTGTAACTTAAACAGTTAGGCCTAGTAAACACGTAGACAAAACATACTACACTGAACAAAAATCTAAACGCAACATGCGACAATCAGTCAATTTAAATAAATTAATTAGGCCCTTATCTATGATTTTCACAAAACTGGGAATACAGATACGCATCTGTGGGTCACAGATACCTTTAAAAAAAAAGGGGCGTGGATCAGAAAACCAGTCAGTATCTGGTGTGACCAACATTTCCCTCATGCAGCGTGGCACATCTCCTTCGCATAGAGTTGATCAGGCTGTTGATTGTGGCCTGTGGAATGTTGTCCCACTCCTCTTCAATGGCTGTGCGAAGTGGAACATGCTGTCGTACACGTCAATAGGTGACATGTCTGGTGAGCTTGCAGTCCAACTGGGACATTTTCAGCTTCTAGGAATTGTGTACAGATTATTGCGACATGGGCGGATAAATGGCATGACAATGGGCCTCAGGATCTGGTATCTCTGTATATTCAAATTATTATTAATAATAATATATATACATGTATAATAAATAAAACATGAGACATAAGAGAGGAAGCTATATACAGTGTCAGTGCCAATACCACATTTACAATGTGCAGGGATAACGGAGTATTGAGGTAGATATGTACATGTAGGTGGGAGATTAGGAGAAAGTGACTGGTAGCAGGATAAATAATAATAATAATAATAATATGGCAGCAGCATCAGTATGTGTGTGTGTGTGTGTGTGTGTGTGGGTGTGTGTGTGTGTGTGTGTGTGTGTGTGTGTGTGTGTGTGTGTGTGTGTGTGTGTGTGGGTGTGTGGGTGTGTGTGTGGGTGTGTGTGTGTGTGTGTGTGTGGGTGTGTGTGTGTGTGTGTGTGTGTGTGTGTGTGTGTGTGTGTGTGTGTGTGTGTGTGTGTGTGTGTGTGTGCGTGCGTGTGTGTGTGTGTGGATGTAGGCGTGATAGGTGGATAAACATGTTAACAAGGCTGAAAAACGACTGGAAGAAAAACAATAAGAACACCTGCTCTTTCCATGACAGACTGACCAGGTGAATCCAGGTGAAAGACAAGATCCCTTATTGATGTCACTTGTTAAATCCACTTCAATCAGTGTAGATGAAGGGAAGGAGACAGGTTCATTAAGGATTTTTAAGCCTTGAGACAATTGAGACATGGATTGTGTAATGTGTACCATTCAGAGGGTGAATGGGCAAGACAAAAAAAAGTAAGTGCCTTTGAACGGGGTATGGTAGTAGGTGCCAGACGCATCTGTTTGTGTCAGGGACTGCAACACTGCTGGGATTTTCACCCTAAACAGTTTCCGTGTGTATCAAGAATGGTCCATCACCCAAAGGACATCCAGCCAACTTGACACAACTGTGGGAAGCGTTGGATTTAACATGGGCCAGCATCCCTGTGGAACGTTTGGACACCTTGTAGAGTCCATGCCCAACAAATTGAGTCAATATTAGGAAGGTGTTCTTAATGTTTGGTATACTCAGTGTATAAATACTTATGATAATATACTAGTGGTAATATACTGTTGTAATATCCTAGTGGTAATATAATGTGGTAATATACTAGTGGTAATATACTGTGGTAATATACTAGTGGTAATATACTGTGGTAATATACTAGTGGTAATATACTAGTGGTAATATACTAGTGGTAATATTCTAATGGTAACATACTAGTGGTAATATACTGTGGTAATATACTAGTGGCAATATACTAGTGGTAATATTCTAATGGTAACATACTAGTGGTAATATACTAGTGGTAATATACTGTGGTAATATACTAGTGGTAATATACTGTGGTAATATTCTAATGGTAACATACTAGTGGTAATATACTGTGGTAATATACTAGTGGTAATATACTAGTGGTAATATACTAGTGGTAATATTCTAATGGTAACATACTAGTGGTAATATACTAGTGGTAATATACTGTGGTAATATACTAGTGGTAATATACTAGTGGTAATATACTAGTGGTAATATACTAGTGGTAATATACTGTGGTAGTATACTAGTGGTAATATACTAGTGGTAATATACTAGTGGTAATATACTAGTGGTAATATACTAGTGGTAATATTCTAATGGTAACATACTAGTGGTAATATACTGTGGTAATATACTAGTGGTAATATACTAGTGGTAATATACTAGTGGTAATATTCTAATGGTAACATACTAGTGGTAATATACTAGTGGTAATATACTGTGGTAATATACTAGTGGTAATATACTAGTGGTAATATACTAGTGGTAATATACTGTGGTAGTATACTAGTGGTAATATACTAGTGGTAATATACTGTGGTAGTATACTAGTGGTAATATACTAGTGGTAATATACTGTGGTAATATTCTAGTGGTAATATACTAGTGGTAATATACTAGTGGTAATATTCTAGTGGTAATATACTGTGATAGTATACTAGTGGTAATATACTAGTGGTAATATACTAGTGGTAATATACTAGTGGTAATATACTGTGGTAGTATACTAGTGGTAATATACTAGTGGTAATATACTGTGGTAATATACTAGTGGTAATATACTAGTGGTAATATACTAGTGGTAATATACTGTGGTAATATTCTAGTGGTAATATACTAGTGGTAATATACTAGTGGTAATATACTGTGGTAATATTCTAGTGGTAATATACTGTGGTAATATTCTAGTGGTAATATACTAGTGGTAATATACTGTGGTAATATACTAGTGGTAATATACTAGTGGTAATATATTGTGGTAATATACTAGTGGTAATATACTGTGGTAATATACTAGTGGTAATAATCTAGTGGTAATATACTAGTGGTAATATACTAGTGGTAATATACTGTGGTAATATTCTAGTGGTAATATAATAGTGGTAATATACTGTGGTAATATACTAGTGGTAATATACTAGTGGTAATATACTGTGGTAATATACTAGTGGTAATATACTGTGGTAATATACTAGTGGTAATAATCTAGTGGTAATATACTAGTGGTAATATACTAGTGGTAATATACTAGTGGTAATATACTGTGGTAATATACTAGTGGTAATATACTAGTGGTAATATACTGTGGTAATATACTAGTGGTAATATACTGTGGTAATATTCTAATGGTAACATACTAGTGGTAATAATCTAGTGGTAATATACTGTGGTAATACACTAGTGGTAATATACTAGTGGTAATATACTGTGGTAATATACTAGTGGTAATATACTGTGGTAATATACTAGTGGTAATATACTGTGGTAATATACTAGTGGTAATAATCTAGTGGTAATATACTAGTGGTAATATACTAGTGGTAATATACTAGTGGTAATGTACTGTGGTAATATACTAGTGGTAATAATCTAGTGGTAATATACTAGTGGTAATATACTAGTGGTAATGTACTGTGGTAATATACTAGTGGTAATAATCTAGTGGTAATATACTAGTGGTAATATACTAGTGGTAATAATCTAGTGGTAATATACTAGTGGTAATAATCTAGTGGTAATATACTAGTGGTAATAATCTAGTGGTAATATACTAGTGGTAATATACTAGTGGTAATAATCTAGTGGTAATATACTAGTGGTAATATACTAGTGGTAATATACTAGTGGTAATATACTGTGGTAATATACTAGTGGTAATATACTAGTGGTAATATACTGTGGTAATATACTAGTGGTAATATACTGTGGTAATATTCTAATGGTAACATACTAGTGGTAATATACTGTGGTAATATACTAGTGGTAATATACTGTGGTAATATTCTAATGGTAACATACTAGTGGTAATAATCTAGTGGTAATATACTGTGGTAATATACTAGTGGTAATATACTAGTGGTAATATACTGTGGTAATATACTAGTGGTAATATACTGTGGTAATATACTAGTGGTAATATACTGTGGTAATATACTAGTGGTAATAATCTAGTGGTAATATACTAGTGGTAATATACTAGTGGTAATATACTAGTGGTAATGTACTGTGGTAATATACTAGTGGTAATAATCTAGTGGTAATATACTAGTGGTAATATACTAGTGGTAATGTACTGTGGTAATATACTAGTGGTAATAATCTAGTGGCAATATACTAGTGGTAATATACTAGTGGTAATAATCTAGTGGTAATATACTAGTGGTAATAATCTAGTGGTAATATACTAGTGGTAATAATCTAGTGGTAATATACTAGTGGTAATATACTAGTGGTAATAATCTAGTGGTAATATACTAGTGGTAATAATCTAGTGGTAATATACTAGTGGTAATATACTAGTGGTAATATACTAGTGGTAATAATCTAGTGGTAATATACAGTGTACATGTAAACAGAAGTAATAGTGATCAGTAGCAGGATGAAATAGATACTAATGGTAATGGCAATCAATAATTAATGAACAGCAGCATAGTGGTAATAATACATCTAATCAATAATAATTTCATCAGCATAGTGGTATTAATAAATGTAATCAATAATCATTTCAGCAGCATAGTGGTAATAATACATGAATCAATAATCATTTCAGCAGCAGCATAGTGGTAATAATAAATCCAATCAATAATCATTTTAGCAGCAGAATAGATGAGGGGGAGCAGTAGTTAATAGCCTTTTAACAGTCTTATGGCCAGGGGATAGAAGCTGTTTAGGGGTCTGTTGGTCTGAGCTTTGATGCACTAGTACGCAGTGGCGAACCGCGACTATTGGAGCTAGGCCCTCAGTTGCGGAAAAAGATCTAACGTCATATACAGTGGGGAGAACAAGTATTTGATACACTGCCGATTTTGCTGGTTTTCCCACTTACAAAGCATGTAGAAGTCTGTAATTTTGATCATAGGTACTCTTCAACTGTGAGTGACGGAATCTAAAACAAAAATCCAGAAAATCACATTGTATGATTTTTAAATAATTAATTTGCATTTTATTGCATGACATAAGTATTTGATCACCTACCAACCAGTAAGAATTCCGGCTCTCACAGACCTGTTAGTTTTTCTTTAAGAAGCCCTCCTGTTCTCCACTCATTACCTGTATTAACTGCACCTGTTTGAACTCGTTACCTGTATAAAAGACACCTGTCCACACACTCAATCAAACAGACTCCAACCTCTCCACAATGGCCAAGACCAGAGAGCTGTGTAAGGACATCAGGGATAAAATTGTAGACCTGCACAAGGCTGGGATGGGCTACAGGACAATAGGCAAGCAGCTTGGTGAGAAGGCAACAACTGTTGGCGCAATTATTAGAAAATGGAAGAAGTTCAAGATGAGGGTCAATCTCCCTCGGTCTGGGGCACCATGCAAGATCTCACCTCGTGGGGCATCAATGATCATGAGGAAGGTGAGGGATCAGCCCAGAACTACACGGCAGGACCTGGTCAATGACCTGAAGAGAGCTGGGACCACAGTCTCAAAGAAAACCATTAGTAACACACTATGCCCCTGCTCAAGCCAGCGCATGTCCAGGCCCGTCTGAAGTTTGCCAATGACCATCTGGATGATCCAGAGGAAGAATGGGAGAAGGTCATGTGGTCTGATGAGACAAAAATAGATATTTTTGGTCTAAACTCCACTCGCCGTGTTTGGAGGAAGAAGAAGGATGAGTACAACCCCAAGAACACCATCCCAACCGTGAAGCATGGAGGTGGAAACATCATTCTTTGGGGATGCTTTTCTGCAAAGGGGACAGGACGACTGCACCGTATTGAGGGGAGGATGGATGGGGCCATGTATTGCGAGATCTTGGCCAACAACCTCCTTCCCTCAGTAAGAGCATTGAAGATGGGTCGTGGCTGGGTCTTCCAGCATGACAATGACCCCAAACACACAGCCAGGGCAACTATGGAGTGGCTCCGTAAGAAGCATCTCAAGGTCCTGGAGTGGCCTAGCCAGTCTCCAGACCTGAACCCAATAGAAAATCTTTGGAGGGAGCTGAAAATCCGTATTGCCCAGGAACAGCCCCGAAACCTGAAGGATCTGTATGGAGGAGTGGGCCAAATTCCCTGCCGCAGTGTGTGCAAACCTGGTATAGAACTACAGGAAACGTATGATCTCTGTAATTGCACCAAATATTAATTGTACCAAATATTAAGTTCTGCTTTTCTGATGTATCAAATACTTATGTCATGCAATAAAATGCAAATTAATTACTTAAAATTCATACAATGTGATTTTCTGGATTTTTGTTTTAGATTCCGTCTCTCACAGTTGAAGTGTACCTATGATAAAAATTACAGACCTCTACATGCTTTGTAAGTAGGAAAACCTGCAAAATCGGCAGTGTATCAAATACTTGTTCTCCCCACTGTATGTAGGAGAAGCAATTATTTGATGACAGAGTCAAACGGTCCTAAGCCACGCCTTGGCTGTGGCTCACAGAAGCAGCACATGTACACAACGGTTGTAAATATCGATAGCAGGAACCACTTTAGAAGAAAATATGGTTGCGTTGTTTCAAACAAACATTTGCCAAAACAAACATTCACTCAAATAGTGGCGGAATAAATTCAACTACACAACTACTCACATTGTTTCAAGACCACGGACAGTATATGCTGTCAGAGAGAAAAAAGTTGCGCTGTATTCGATCTCCAGCATGCAACAATAAGAAAAAAGCACCACAACACGAAATGTAATGTACCCAGTACTTCCAATTACAACGTCATTACCTTCGTTTTTACCACACAACCAGTGATCTAAAGCTGAAATAATATTTTACACATTTTTTTCAAAATGATATGAACGAGCTAGCAACAAAAAACAAGCTGTAGATGAAAACAAAAAGTCCACTCACCATTATGATTATAATTTAAGAACCAAGTACATTCTCCTGTCCTTTATGAAATGGGCAGTGGCAGGTTCATATAGCTTGTCTTTTGATTTTAAATCCGAAAGAAGTTCTTTTTCGATTGAGATCAAAGCCAGGGCTGACAGTCGGGCCTGTCCAGTGGTGTTCCTGGAATATGTCTTGATCCTTTTTAGTGTGATGACCCTATTATATTTGAAGAGATTGTTTATTCTATTGAACACCTTAAAAGTCTCCTGGGACTGATGGTATATCTGCTGAGTTTTACTAAACTTTTACTCAACAGTTAGCCCCTTTTCTGTTAGAGGTCTTTCCTGAAAGTATCGCAAATAATGCTCTCCCTCCCAGTTTGACACAAGGTCTGATTACATTAATCCCTAAACCCAAGAAAGACTTGCTTCTCCTCGATAATTGACGTCCAATCTGTCTGCTCAATAATGACTACAAAATATTAGCCTCTATAGTTGCACAAAAAAAAGAATGAAGGCAGTATTGGACTCAATTATAGAAGAGACCCAATCTGGCTTCATAAGGAATATACATCTAATAATATCCGACTGGTGTTGTTGGATATTATTAGATGAGTAATTAGGCAAGGCTGCCCATTTTCGCCTTATCTCTTCCTGCTTGCAACCCAACTTCTTACAGGTTTTGTTAAATCCAGCGATATACAAGGGATCTCGATTGCTGACAGAGACATTATCTTAAGTCAGCATGCAGATGACACCACCCTCTTTTTGAAAGATGCTGACCAGATTCCTAGAGCAGTCGATATGATAAAAACTTCAATTTGGAATTTCATCCCTCATTACATCTTCTCCCGTTTTGGTGGCTTAAATGTTATATTACTTTGTAACTATAACATCGATAAGATCCTACAAAATGATTTTCTTTTAGTATTCTTAGTGTGGTCATTAATATACAAACATTATTTTTCCCCGCATATGTATTTCATTTGGAACAATAAGGATATTTTGTATAGAAACAAGTCTTTATTTTTTAGGAACTGGTTTAATAATCATATCCTGCTGGTGAGAAAACGTATTATTGCAGAAGGATTGTTACTCAATAATGAGGAATTTTTATCTTGCTACAATATTCCTGTTATACCTAAAGAGTTTGCCATAGTCTTTGATGCTATTCCATCTGGAACTCTCATGTTGTTTAGAGGTGTAACCAGACCTCACCTTCTTAGCTACCCTTGCTTAATCCAGTTGATTCTGCACAAATGTGTTTCTCCTTGCTCCCTCAGAACAACAGATCTATACGTGCTTTATTTCGAAGGGATATTGTATCTATTATTTATGTCACAACTTACTGGAATACTTTAGTCAATAATATGTTGGAAAAAAGTCTGGTTATTACCACACAAATACCTACTTGTTAACAAGGTCATAGAGGTCTCTTTCAGAATGATCCATAAGTATTACCCTGCGAATCATTACCTGAAGAAACTCAAAAAAGACATTAACATTAACTTTTTGTGTTGAGCATCCAGAAACAGTTTTGACAATTTATTTTGGCATTGTCTACATGTAAAGAAATTATGACAACATATTTATATTTTTATAATTGTAAATATTCTTGATGACTTTAGTTTTTTATGGGAGAATGTGCTGCTCGGTTTCTTTAACTATAATAAGGATAAAGAAAAACAATTCTACCTCATAAATCTAATTGTTCTAATGGAAAAATGTCATATTCATAAATGTAAATTCACAAATAAAAAACCACTCTTCCTTGTTTTCTATAGAGAATTCGAACAGTACATTAAGACCATTTGACATTCTTTCAATAAGAAAGCTGTTAAAACAATCAATACGTGTGTATCTTTTAAGGTCTTTGTATAATCTGTAATTTGTTGAGCCATCATACAATTGTCCCACCTATTACAAGACAATTTGTGATTGGTTGATTATACTGTCATTCCAAAATGCTGCTCTAATTGAAGTCAATGTCAATGAAGTTGGCTGGTGCCTTCTATTCAAAGCCTTAGGGCCTAGCCAACGAGCATTGAGCCCAGCTAGATTATTTCTACCAAGAGACTACCATAGAAGAATTCTGATTGGATATTTTTTCTCTTGGATATTAACCCTTCTTTTTCCAACACAAACTGAAGAAATTCAATAAGAAGATCATTACAATTAAGACAAAAAAAGATTAAATCAATGAAAACTAAATGATAAAATATAATATATAAAAATATATACAGATTTGTATCTACCCTTAGGCCCTCTCTGAGGGCGTAGAGGGCCCTGACGGTTCCCCACTGGCAGTATCTCTGGCTGGCGTCTTTGGCAATTTTTCTGGCCTTTCTCAGACACCGTCTGGCATGAAGGTCCTGGATGGCTGGGAGTTCCCCCCCAGTGATGCACTTGGCCGTTCACATCACCCTCTGCAGGGCCTTCCAGGTTGAGGGCGGTGCAGTTGCCATACCAGACGGTGATACAACCAGTCAGGATGCTCTCGATGGTGCAGCAGTAAAAGTTCCTAAGGATCTGAGGAGCCATGCCAAAACGTTTCAGCCTCCTGAGGGAGAAGAGGCACTGCCGTGCTTTCTTCATGATGGTGCTGGTGTGAGAGGACCATGTTAAGTCCTCAGTAATGTGGACACAGAGGAACTTGAAGCTCTTGACCCTCTTCACTACGGCCCCTGTTTCCTGAAGTCCCCGATCAGCTCCTTGGTCTTGCTGACGTTGGGGGAGAGGTTGTTGTCCCGGCACCACACTACCAGGTCTCTGTAGGCTGTCTCCTCGCAATTGGTGATCAGTCCGACCACCGTCATGTCGTCAGCAAAATTGATGATGGTGTTGGAGTTGTGCGTGGCCTCACAGTCGTGGGCGAACAGGGAGTACAGGATGGTGCTAAGTATACACCCCTGGATGCCCCTTTGTTGAGTGTCAGCGTGGCGGAGGTGTTGTTGCCTAATTTTACCACCTGGGGTCAGTCCAGTTGCAGAGGGGTACCAAGCTTAGTGATGAGCCTGGAGGGCACTATGGTGTTGAATGCCTTTGAAGGGGGTATGCTAGTAGGTGCCAGACGCATAGGTTTGTGTCAGGAACTGCAACACTACTGGGTTTTTCACGCTCAACAGTTTCTGTGTGTATCAAGAATGGTCCCCCCATACATGTAAGAATGGTCCCCCCATACATGTAAGAAAGGTCCCCCCATACATGTAAGAATGGTCCCCCCATACATGTAAGAATGGTCCCCCATACATGTAAGAATGGTCCCCCCCATGCACACTTTTTTTTCTCACCCTAAGAAACGTTATTTCCAGCATTGTTACATCAGGTCGATCATGAACATCATCTGCATGAATGGTCGGAAAACAGTTGGGTGATCATAATATGAAACCAATATAGAGGATTAAGATGGAATATGGTTTGATCTCTGTAGTCTTATACATGTGAATCTTTCAATGTAGCCTATAATCTTATGGTTTAGATATAATTAAGTAGGCTAGGCAATTTTGCCAAGGACTCATTGGTTGAGCTGGGCGGGAGGATACAATGATGCTATTGTTGATTGTCAGAACATATGTTGCACTGACTTGTGCTGGACCATAGCCCTTTGTGATTGAGACCAAGCTCATGAGCTCACCAAGCTCATCAAGCACATCCGATTCAGCCGCCACAATGGCTGGCCGCCGCAGCTGTGTGAATTCGCTCTGGTCTGGCACCGAGCGGGTTCGGATTGGCGAGCGGCTGAAAGCGACCCTGGCCGGAATCCTAGAGCTGGACCTGCTCCGGGGACAACATCTAGACATGATCGATGCGGAACTGGAACTCAAAGACACCAGCAGCACCGGTACCACCGTGACTTTCATCACCGATCAACAGGAGGAAAACCTCGAGAGTGCAGCCTCCGATGGCTCTGCGACATCCCGCAGGCAACAGGTCAGTGTATATGTAGCCACAGATCTCTTGACAAGATTGGTCGATATTAAATATGAATGCATGCTGATCTGCCAGTAGGGCATTCCCTTCCCGTTCCATCAAACAGACTGCTGCGCTGCGCTTCTGCACTTAGTGAGCGATGGAGTCATAAACACGGGGCTACATTAATTACACAAAGGTGTTTGATCAGTCTAATATAATTGTCAGCAATCCATCCGCATCCACTGCTTCTAATTTCGTCTTGTATCAGTCACGGTTGAGAAGACAAAGGGTGTTATGGTTCTGTCCCCGTTATGGATCTCATATGATGAGTGTCAATACCCACATCTTTTCACATTACACTTTTCTCCAAGGACATCACATAGAAATGTAAACGAATGCACCCTGTGGTACACAACCTATAGATGCAATCATACACCTAGGTCAGGTCATACGGTAGATGGCAGATTTCTACAGAGTTCGATATTCTGTATAGGGCAAAAGTCTTCCTTGTAAGTAAGCTACTGTAGTAAGGGAATACGTTGATCTTTTTGTGTGAGATGAGATTATTTGATCGGGAAAGCCCCATAGTAAAACAACTTGGCACACACGTTGAAGTAGACCTATTGTTATTCACTTGAACTATTTCACCATGGATGCAGCCTTCAGCTTTCCTTGTACCATTTGGACATCTATTAGGCCTAGTTGGTACAATACTAAGAATAGAATGCAAGAGGCCACAGAGCCCTACACTGCCTCATATCTGAGTTTGAAGTCTGAAGCTGAACCTGGTAGTCTGTGTGAACCCCCTGTCCTCATGGCTATCATGCTGCTTTGTCGTTACAGTGTTGGGTGAACAGTCACTTAATTCCAGTAATAGGGATAAATCAAGTCATTCCATTTTATAAGTCAAATAGAGCATGATCAACTGATACCGAGGGAAGGAATCAGCACAGCATTCTACTTACACAGAAACCCTGTGCACCAATTTATTTTCTATAGGTTCCCTGTGGCTTTCAGCAGCATCCATCCTATGCTACGTTAAATAGTATTAGTCATCACCAACACCATAGAGACTAGCTCTGTAGCTGCCTTTCCATCCGCCAACGCAGCCCTGATTTGCATATTAAACAACAATTGGAGAGACAAGTTGCTTCTGCTGTTGTCAACGTGACACGTTATCACCTCTCCAATTCTGCTCACTGGGGAGAGAAGAGAGGCAAGAGGAGAGAGGGGAGAGGAGAGGGGGAAGAGGAGAGGGGAGAGGAGAGGGGGAAGAGGAGAGGGGAGAGGAGTGGAGAGGGAAGGGAAGAGGAGAGGGGGGAGGAGAGTGGGAAGAGGAGAGGGGAGAGGAGAGAGGAGAGGAGCGGAGAGGGAAGGGAAGAGGAGAGGGGAGAGGAGAGGAGCGGAGAGGGAAGAGGGGAGAGGAGAGGGGAAAGAGGGGAGAGGGGAGAGAGGGAAGAGGAGAGGAGAGGAGCGGAGAGGGAAGAGGGGAGGGAAGAGGTGAGAGGAGAGAGGCAAGAGGGGAGAGGGGAGAGGAGAGAGGGAAGAGGAGAGAGGAGAGGAGAGAGGGGAGAGGATAGAGGGGAAAGGTGACTGGAGATACAGACTGCAGTTAGTCACTCTCTCTCTCTCTGTGGCATTTTTAACTATCACAGTTGGGTAACAATAGTACAGTACAACACTTGATTTGCTGCCAAAGCCCACAATGTGATCACTCTCACTAGCATTATTCTATGTACATTTGAACCATTACATGTATTGCTGGCCCTATATCAACCTCCAGCCTCCATTTGGACCATTACATGTATTGCTGGCCATATATCAACCTCCACCGACCAATTGGACCATTATATGTATTTCTGGCCATATATCAACCTCCAGCCTCCATTTGGACCATGACATGTATTGCTGGCCATATATCAACCTCCAGCCTCCATTTGGACCATGACATGTATTGCTGGCCATATATCAACCTCCAGCCTCCATTTGAACCATGACATGTATTGCTGGCCATATATCAACCTCCAGCCTCCATTTGAACCATGACATGTATTGCTGGCCATATATCAACCTCCAGCCTCCATTTGGACCATTACATGTATTGCTGGCCATATATCAACCTCCACCGACCAATTGGACCATTATATGTATTTCTGGCCCTATATCAACCTCCAGCCTCCATTTGGACCATTACATGTATTGCTGGCCATATATCAGCCTCCAGCCTCCATTTGTACCATGACATGTATTGCTGGCCCTATATCAACCTCCAGCCTCCATTTGGACCATTAAATGTATTGCTGGCCCTATATCAACCTCCAGCCTCCATTTGTACCATGACATGTATTGCTGGCCATATATCAGCCTCCAGCCTCCATTTGTACCATGACATGTATTGCTGGCCATATATCAGCCTCCAGCCTCCATTTGTACCATGACATTTATTGCTGGCCATATATCAGCCTCCAGCCTCCATTTGTACCATGACATGTATTGCTGGCCATATATCAGCCTCCAGCCTCCATTTGTACCATGACATTTATTGCTGGCCATATATCAGCCTCCAGCCTCCATTTGTACCATGACATTTATTGCTGGCCATATACAGATAAACATGATGTCAGAGGGCATTATGTTGGATTGAAACATCAGGCTCCTCTGCTTCTTCAGTTACAGTCAACAGAATTCATCAATAATGCATACTGTAGTGTGCAATGCATAACCAATGTCTGCCTGCTAGTGCTGGTAATAATGTAGCCTACCTTTCCCAACATGACATCTCAAAAAATTTGCGTCCCATTTTGAAAATAACTTATAAAGGCTTTATAGAGCATTCATAAAGTGTTCGTAAGCCCTACATAGGTGCTTCATGAAAGTACGTCACAAAAGCATGTTAAACGTTCATTTTATGTGGTCCTTCATTCTTATAGGAGTATTTGCTGTAATTTGTCTGCACTGTGTGGACGTATTGTTCCTTTAGGGTCTCTCTGTGTCCCTCTGTCTCACATAGAATGATATATTTTAGAGCTCTTAGCAATTAGGGGCCCCCACATGCTTCTCTCTCTATCCTCCTGATTTGATCATTCTATAACTTTACACTGTGGTAACTTTAGGATCCATGGAAACGTGGGGGGGTGTACGTGTGTTTGTTCATGGCCCTGACGGTTATCAGTGTGTGTGTACGTGTGTGAGTGTGCGCACTCTCGCAACTGTGTGTGTATGTGTGCGTTTAACTGTGTGTATGAGCTCACTTTCTGAGTGTGTGTTTGTGTGCATGCGAATCTTAGGGCGTTTGCTATTTGTGTTTTAGTGTGCGGCTCTGGATGAGTTAAATGTTCTTCTGCTAGGTCTGTTGTGTGGGTGGAGAGAGAGCAGGAACCGGAGCGTTTACACATCGTTACAACACTGTATATAGACATAATATGACATTTGAAATGTCTCTATTCCTTTGGAACTTTTGTGAGTGTAATGTTTACCGTACATTTTTATTGTTTTATTGTTATTGTTTTATTGTACTTCCATTTTGTTTATTATCTATTCCATTTGCTTTGGCAATGTAAACAAAGCCCTTTGAATTGAATTGAATTGAATTGAAAGCAGCTGTAGCTATGGTGAGGAGGGGGTGGCTTTAGGTTATTATGGGGGTTCCGGGGGGGGGGGGGGGGGATCCATCAAGGTGCCTCTTTCACAAACTTGTTCAATCACTGACACACTTACTCTTTCACTCCCCTCTTTTCATCCACTCCCCCCTTTTCATTCACTCCCCCCCACACTCAAGCACCCACTGTTATAACTTCATATAATATGGAAAAAGCAGAAGAGAGAGAGAAAGAGAGAGAGAGAGAGAGAGAGAGCGAGAACGTTGCATGGCTTGTAAGCTGAAGAAGAAGATATGGGCTCCCGAGTGGCGCAGCGGTCTAAGGCACTGCATCTCAGTGCTAGAGGCGTCACTACAGACCCTGGTTCGATCCCGGGCTGTATCACAACCGGCCGTGATCGGGAGTCCCGTAGGGCGCCGCACAATTGGCCCAGCGTCGTCAGGGTTTGGCCAGGGTAGGCCGTCATTGTAAATACGAATTTGTTCTTAACTGACTTGCCTAGTTAAATAAAGGTTAAATATAAAACAAAAAATATAAGCATGATCAAAGTCTAACTGTTGTCCCTGTCCCCGTCATCCCCCTCTCCTTCTGCTGGCACTGCTCTTTGTCACATCATCTGTCTTCCCCTGTTCTTCCTTTCAGTCCCCCTCTCTCCCCTCTGAGTGATGTTGCGTCCTTAATGGCACCCTAATCCCTATGTAGTGCACTACTTTTGATCATCACCCTATGGGCCCTGGTCAAAAGTAGTTTACCACATATGGAATAGGGTACCATTCGGGACACAGACCCGTCTTCCCCTCTCAGTTAGGCAGTATGAGTCACCTGTATTGTCTCCTGTTTATCTCCGTAGTAACAGAGGGTTGATCAGGCCTGACTGTGAACAAAGCCCCCTGTTATCCCCCCCACCCTATCACCCTCTCCGGCTAATATAGGGCTGCACCGCAGGGGTCACGGGTCATCACATTCATCTAAGTAAGAAGAAAGTCATGAATTGGCTATTGAGGAGAAAGAATACATCATGTTAATGAGTGTTCTATAACTTCCAGTAAGGCTGATGACATGAGTGTTTGGTAAATTAGAACATTAGAGATCCATTCTACACCACTCTCTAATTATCATCTCTTTAAAGATGTATTGTGACTTGAACACACCGGTTTTCTGTTTTCTGTCTTTCAGGTTCCCTCTCCTCCTTCAGAAACAGTGTTACCATGCCACACCGGCACGTTGGACAAGGACACTGGGGGGAACTCTGGAGGAGATGGGCCGGTTAATTCCAGAGGTGATGGGGATGGTGGGGATAACTCACGCTGGTCCACCCTCTCTTGGGATGCCCCGTCTGACCTGCTCTTACCCCCGGACCTTGATGGTGCAGTCCAGCTGGACTATTACTCCAGGCCCAGCTCAGGTACTTGGCTGTGTGGTTGTGTGATTGTACAGTGGGGAGAACAAGTATTTGATACACTGCCGATTTGGCAGGTTTTCCTACTTACAAAGCATGTAGAGGTCTGTAATTTTTATCATAGGTACACTTCAACTGTGAGAGACTGAATCTAAAACAAAAATCCTGAAAATCACATTGTATGATTTTTAAATAATTAATTTGCATTTTATTGCATAACATAAGTATTTGATCACCTACCAACCAGTAAGAATTCCGGCTCTCACAGACCTGTTAGTTTTTCTTTAAGAAGCCCTCCTGTTCTCCACTCATTACCTGTATTAACTGCACCTGTTTGAACTCGTTACCTGTATAAAAGACACCTGTCCACACACTCAATCAAACAGACTCCAACCTCTCCACAATGGCCAAGACCAGAGAGCTGTGTAAGGACATCAGGGATAAAATTGTAGACCTGCACAAGGCTGGGATGGGCTACAGGACAATAGGCAAGCAGCTTGGTGAGAAGGCAACAACTGTTGGCGCAATTATTAGAAAATGGAAGAAGTTCAAGATGACGGTCAATCTCCCTCGGTCTGGGGCACCATGCAAGATCTCACCTCGTGGGGCATCAATGATCATGAGGAAGGTGAGGGGTCATCCCAGAACTACACGGCAGGACCTGGTCAATGACCTGAAGAGAGCTGGGACCACAGTCTCAAAGAAAACCATTAGTAACACACTACGCCGTCATGGATTAAAATCCTGCAGCGCACGCAAGGTCCCCCTGCTCAAGCCAGCGCATGACCAGGCCCGTCTGAAGTTTGCCAATGACCATCTGGATGAT
Organism: Thymallus thymallus; assembly: GCA_023634145.1. Classification (NCBI taxonomy): domain Eukaryota; kingdom Metazoa; phylum Chordata; class Actinopteri; order Salmoniformes; family Salmonidae; genus Thymallus; species Thymallus thymallus. Next base: position 24,484,227 of record CM042384.1, on the reverse strand, counting down.
CCAGAGGAGGAATGGGAGAAGGTCATGTGGTCTGATGAGACAAAAATAGAGCTTTTTGGTCTAAACTCCACTCGCCGTGTTTGGAGGAAGAAGAAGGATGAGTACAACCCCAAGAACACCATCCCAACCGTGAAGCATGGAGGTGGAAACATCATTCTTTGGGGATGCTTTTCTGCAAAGGGGACAGGACGACTGCACCGTATTGAGGGGAGGATGGATGGGGCTGTGTATCGCGAGATCTTGGCCAACAACCTCCTTCCCTCAGTAAGAGCATTGAAGATGGGTCGTGGCTGGGTCTTCCAGCATGACAAAGACCCCAAACACACAACCAGGGCAACTAAGGAGTGGCTCCGTAAGAAGCATCTCAAGGTCCTGGAGTGGCCTAGCCAGTCTCCAGACCTGAAACCAATAGAAAATCTTTGGAGGGAGCTGAAAGTCCGTATTGCCCAGCGACAGCCCCGAAACCTGAAGGATCTGTATGGAGGAGTGGGCCAAAATCCCTGCTGCAGTGTGTGCAAACCTGGTCAAGAACTACAGGAAACGTATGATCTCTGTAATTGCAAACAAAGGTTTCTGTACCAAATATTAAGTTCTGCTTTTCTGATGTATCAAATACTTATGTCATGCAATAAAATGCAAATGAATTACTTAAAAATCATACAATGTGATTTTCTGGATTTTTGTTTTAGATTCCGTCACTCACAGTTGAAGAGTACCTATGATAAAAATTACAGACTTCTACATGCTTTGTAAGTGGGAAAACCTGCAAAATCGGCAGTGTATCAAATACTTGTTCTCCCCACTGTACCATGGGGGGTCATTTGGGGGTGGTCTGTACCACCCATAGGGCTTTAACCAGGGCCAGACGACCAATTCTGGGGCCCCGGGGCACCTACAGTACCTCCAATGGCTTACGACGTGTTCATATGCTATCTGGTGAAGGCTGACCTTCAGCCCTGCATGCCCATTCGGTAATCTGGCCCTGGCTTTGGCCAACAACACCTCACCTTCTGAGACAGTTTTGTTTACTTTATGAGACGCCATATTCCTGTTCCTTTATTTACCCCTCTCATGTTATCTTCTCAACACCACTTAATCACTCTTTCTGGCGATCACCTTCTCACTCGCTCTCTCTGGCCCCTCTTGCTTTCTCTCTCTCTATTTCTCTCTCTCTCTCCCCATCTCTCTTCCTCCCTCTTTATTTCTCCCACCCTCTGTAGGTTTTTATTCAGTCAGTGGCAGCTCCCTATCAGACTCCTGCAACTCTGTGTCCAGTGAGGCAGCCCTGGCCCAAGGTGGTCCAGTACCAGGTGGGCTAGTCCGGGCTGGACCAGGACCACCCTCAGGGAGAGCCTTCAGGCTGTGGGAGCAGCGGCCCCACTCTGCAGACCACACTGTCACCCAGTGGCCAGAGGCCGCGCAGCAGCCAATAACTCAGAGCATTGAGGAGACCACAGAGATCGCTGATAGGAGACCAGTGTCTACAGGTCAGATATAACACAGATATAACACACATACAGTGCATTTGTAGAGTATTCAGGCCCCTTTTTTACAAATGTTGTTACATTACATTACACATTTTGTTACCTTACTCTAAAATATATTTAATAAAACAATTTCCTCATCAATCTACCCCTTAATGACAAAGCGAAAACAAGTGTACCTTATTTATATAAGTATTCCGACTCGAAATTGAGCTCAGGTGCATCCTTTTTCCATTAATCATCCTTGAGATGTTTCTACAACTTGATTGGAGTCCACCTGTGGTAAATTCAAATGATTGGACATGATTTTGAAAGGCACATACCTGTCAATAAAAGGTTCTACAGTTGACAGTGCAATGTCAGAGCAAAAACCAAGCCATGAGGTCAGGTATTGTCTGTAGAGCTCAGAGAAAGGATTGTGTCGAAGTGACAGATCTGGGGAAGGGTACCAAAACATTTCTGCAGCATTGAAGGTCCCCAATAACACAGAAGCCTCCATCATTCTTAAATGGAAGAAGTTTGGAACTACCAAGACTCTTCCTGGAACTAGCTGCCCGGCCAAACTGAGCAATTGGGGGTGAAGGACCTTGGTCAGGGAGGTGACCAAGAACCCAATGGTCACTCTGACAGAGCTCCAGAGTTCCTCTATGAAAATGGGAAAACCTTCCAGAAGGACAACCATCTCTGCAGCACTCCACCAATCAGGCATTTATGGTAGAGTGGCCAGACAGAAGGCACTCCTCAGTAAAAGGCACCTGACAGCCCGCTTGGAGTTTGTCAAAAGGCACCTAAAGACTCTTAGAAACAAGAATCTCTGGTCTGATGAAACCAAGATGGAACTCTTTGGCCTGAATGCCAAGCATCACGCCTGGAGAAAACCTGGCACCATCCCTACAGTGAAGCATGGTGGTGGCAGCATTATGTTGTAGGGATGTTTTTCAGTGGCAGGGACTGGGAGACTAGTCAGGATCGAGGGAAAGATGAATGGAGTACAGAGAGATCCTTGATGAAAACTTGCTCCAGAGCGCACTGGACCTCAGACTGGGGCAAAGGTTCATCTTCCAACAGAACAACGACCCTAAGCACACAGCCAAGACAACGCAGGAGTGGCTTCGGGACAAGTCTCTGAATGTCTATGAGTGGCCCAGCCAGAGCCCGGACTTGAACCTGATCGGACATCTATGGAGAGACCTGAAAATAGTTATGCAGCGACACTCCCCATCCAACCTGACAGAGATTGAGGATCTGCAGAGAAGAATGGGAGAAACTCCACAAATACAGGTGTGCCAAGCTTGTAGCGTCATACCCAAGAAGACTGGAGGCTGTAATCGCTGCCAAAGGTGCTTCAACAAAGTACTGAGTAAAGGGTCTGAATACTTATGTAAATGTGATATTTTATTTTAATACATTTGCAAACATTTCTAAAAACCTGCGTTTGCTTTGTCATTATTGGGTATTGTGTGTAGATTGATGTTACAGCCATTTTATAATAAGGCTGTAACATAACAACATGTGGAATGCACTGTATGGACACATTCAAATGCACTCACTCTTCAGTACAGTTAATCTGTATTTAACCAATAGAGGCCATTCAGCCATAATTGTCCATGTTTTCCAGAGAGTCTTGGGACCATAGTCCTAGATACAGTAAATGTCAATGTTTTCCAGGGAGTCCTCAAACCATAACCCTAGATAATTGGGACAGTTTTTAGACAATCCTTGGACCATAATCCTAGATAAATGTCACTGTTTTCCAGGGAGTCCTGGGACCATAGTCCTAGATAATTGTCACTGTTTTCCAGAGAGTCCTGGTACCATAGTCCTAGATACTTGTCACTGTTTTCCAGAGAGTCCTGGTACCATAGTCCTAGATACTTGTCACTGTTTTCCAGAGAGTCCTGGGACCATAGTCCTAGATAATTGTCACTGTTTTCCAGAGAGTCCTGGGACCATAGTCCTAGATAATTGTCACTGTTTTCCAGAGAGTCCTGGGACCATAGTCCTATATAAATGCTTTTGCTTCTTTATAAGCTGACTGACATTCATCAACTTTCTGTCTCTCGTCCTTTGATCCCAGGTGACCTGGAACTGAACAGCCTCCTCTTCCTGTCTGACCTGTGCTCCAGCCTGGGTGACCCCCATGCCGGCCCCCTCCTCCCGCTCCCTGACCCCCGACTCGACCCCAGGTTCTGTTCTGACCTGGTGTCCCGGAGGACCAAGGAGGTGTACCCGTACCCCAGCCCCCTCCATGCCGTGGCCCTCCAGAGTCCCCTCTTCACGTACAGTCAGGACCCCTCTCCCTCCCCTCGCCTCTCGCCAAGTCCAGACTCCTCTACCCAGGCTGAAGAATCTCAGTCCACCCCCCTCTTCCGGCCCCCCCAGCCTCCTCATCCCTCCACCTCCACCCAGCTAGAGCAGTACATCACCAGGCTGGCTCGTCAGTACCGCAGCCGAGTTGCCCCCCCTGACACCACCCTTACCGCCATCGCCGGGCCAGGCTCCCACAGGGGCCCCAGAACCCCTGGCCATGGATCCACTCAGTCACTGTCGGCCTTCGAGAGCAGCAGTACCCTCTCCAACCTGACAGGGGGCAGTTTGACACCCTGCAAGTCTTTTCTTGGAAGCTCTACACAGGTCAGCCTCAGCAGTATCGATAAGAAGACAAGTCGGAACTCCATCAACCTTGGCCACCTGCCCACAGTGACGGGAGAAGACCTCAAAATCAACCTCCACCTCAACCTCAGTCTCAACCTCAGCCCCAATCTGAACAAAAGCCTGGATTTGGAATCGAAAAACTCCAAGGAAGGTATTAGCACTAGCACTAGTGGTGGATTAAGGAGTGACCATGTTACCCCTACTGCCTCCCCTTCTCCTTCCACCTCCTCCCTCTCCACCGCCGCCACTCCCACCCCTGCCCTGAGGGCGCGGCCACGCATATCAACCTGTCCCTCCAACCTTAATCACCGGAGCTCTTTGGAAATCACTGGGTCAGGGGCTGGGTCAAGGCTAGGGTTCTCCCGCTCACTGGACTGGAATGGATTGGATTCTTCACCAGGGAAAGTGACAATGAGTCAACCCAGCATCAATGCCCCGGAAGCCAGCCCTAGTAAAATCAGTGAGGACTCTGCAATGGTGAAGGAGATCTCCCGTCTCTCTGGCCTTCCCCGGGCTGTGGTGGTGGGCCTGATGGAGCAGGGCGTGGAACTGGATGTCGACTGCTTCCAGAGCGACACCGAGAGAAAAGGTCAGGGGTCAGAGTTTAAAGGCCAAAGCTCCTCCCCTTCCTCCCGCCAGAGAGCCCAGAATAACCACCAGTCTCATCATCATCATTATTCCAGCGTCCGCCACCTCCACGCCAGTAACGAGACTGACCTCGACCCCCAGAGGCCGATCCATCTGTCCCTCAGTGTCACCCACTCCTCACAGTCCCACTCCGGCCTCACACCTTCCAACTCCTCCAGTTCCCATTCCAGTAGCCCCAATCACCCTTGCCAGTCCACCTCAACCCATCATCATGTCACCCACCACCACACACACACCTTCCACTGCCAACAAACCCCTTCCCCATCCGAACCCTCCTCCTCCACCACCTCCTCCCCCTCGTCCCGTGACCGCCCCAGGGTACGCTCCCCACCCTGCCCTCTCCAGCCCTCCCCCCTCGCCACAACTCCATTCTCTGTGTTCCGACGGGATGACCCATTCCAGTGCTCCCTGCCTCGCATCAGTGACAGCAGCTCACCACAAGGGGGTGGCATCCAGCCCAGAGGAGGGTCGCTACGGCAGTGTGCAGGGGGTGGAGGGGGTGGATGGAGGGTAGATGGGGAGGGGCTCTACCAAGGGAAGCATGTGTCGAGGGAGTTGGTGAGAGCACCGGCGGTGAGCAGCTTCCACAGGAAAGGGAGGTGCTACAGCAGCAACTGGGGAGAGGAAGGCAGACACGACACAGCCCAGACGCCAAAGAAGGGAGCGGCCAAACTCTGTAGAGGCTTCGAAGGGCGTTCATTAGGGAAAGAGGCTGAGGAGGAGAACAAGGAGAGGTGGAAGAGAGAGGGGATTAGGAGAAAGAAGGAAGATTACCAAAAAGAGAAACCGCAGGCCAGCAAAGAAACAGAGAGGCGACAGAAAGAGAGCAGTGCCTCACAACGCAAAGGGAAGGATGGTGATGGTGGCTGGGACAAGCGTAGCTCCAGCCTGAAGCTGTCCAGACAGGCTTTGTTCCGCAGTGAGTCCCAGCAGGATGTGCTGGATCCTCGAGCCCTAAAAGAGGAGCATCGGAGGGGGGCACAGTGGACCTCCTCCCTAGAAATCGGCAGGGTCATGGAGCTCAGCGTGGAGGGGGTTCGTCCGTTGGTGTTTGGAGGAAGAGCAGAAGAAGACAAGCGCCTGTCCTCTACGGCCAGCCTCTTCCACCTCTCTAGCTCTCAGAGCCTAGAGGGTAGCTGTCCCTCCCTCTCTCCTCCCCTCTCCTCCCCATCGTTCTCTCCATCCCCTCCTCCTTCTCGGGCAACCCTCACACGCTCACGCTCACTGAGGGACCTGAGTAGAAGGGTGTTTAGCTCAGTGAGGTCTCTCAGTTTGAAACACAAGACGTCGAGGAAGTGAGACAATCACAATGAATGAATGCACCCAGAAAGTGTTTTTGCCAATAAGTTACAGTCAATATTTCAGTCGGTTGTGCCAATGTTTTTCCTTTCTAAACTTGATTCTGTTCAACTTGACTCTCAGTAGTACTATGTGACTGTGTGTGACTGTGTGAGTGGTCCCCTCTGCATGCAGCTCTGTGACTAATCTCTGTGCTCTGTCATAGCTGTCATTAGTCTGTGAGCTTGTTCTCCTCTCTGAGTGGATATCAAATAGAAGTTTATACACTGTGTTGCGTTTGAAGTACAATCATATTGGCTATAAAAGACCAAAATCAGCAAACAAAATGTTCTATTAATTAATATTGTGCTCAGGATTTTGAAATGGATATCAATAAAGTAATAATATTATGAATAAAAATGTTACTTGAAACAAATGTGTGTATCTTTAATTATTATTAATAAAGGCAACTAATTCAACTTATTTGACTCTGAATACTTCCATCCACCTTGCTGTAGTAACGCCAGTGTACCGCTGTAGTAACGCCAGTGTACCGCTGTAGTAACGCCAGTGTACCGCTGTAGTAACGCCAGTGTACTGCTGTAGTAACGCCAGTGTACCGCTGTAGTAACGCCAGTATACTGCTGTCATTTCAAAAAATATTTATTAAGTTGAAAAAAGTAACACATAACTGATCATTAGCCCAGAAACAACCACATTCAGAAGGCATAACAGGACTTTGAACAGTGCAGGTATTTGAACAGTGCACAAAACAGTCTCTCTTTAATACCCTTGCTTTGACCTTCAACCCTTTTGAACCTCCAACAACTTAGCTTCCTGATGGTTATCAGGCAAATAACTACTCATTATGTGATCAATATATTATGTGATCAATATTAGCCAACGGGCCTTGCTTAGGCTGTAGTTCTTCTCAGGTGTCCAGTCTAGGTTTGTTTCTTCTTTCTTCTCCGGTGCTCTTCTCAATCCTCAGGGTCAGAACAACAGAACATCCCTCCTGATGGGAACTTATTTCTGGGTGACTCCTCCGCTGGCCCCCTCCCCGGCTCTCTGACTGGAAGAGAACATGCCTCGGTACAGAGCCTTCTCCTTCTGGTACTCTGTGCTCAGCCTATCCTCCGCTTGCTGCAGGTGCCTCCTCACTTTAGTGTCTGTAAAAGAGACAGTGACAAATAAAGGGGAATGGGAATTGCATAGAGACACAATACTACAATATATTGTGATCTACTTCATTCTGTTGAAATTTCCCCCCCGGGGGATCAATAAAGTACCTATCTATCTATCTATCTATCTATCTATCTATCTATCTATCTATCTATCTATCTATCTATCTATCTATCTATCTAATAGAATAGTATTCCTATAACATGCCCTCACAACTCATCAATAATATGTTTTGTTTTACTCAAAGGCTGTGGTAGGGAGAGTAGTCCCTAACCAGGAAGAGAGTAAGCAAAAAGCTGAGCTACCGTTGGGTTGTCCTTTGCTGGCCTGAGTGAGGTACTGCTTGGCGCTCTGTGCGTCTCCCAACTGCAGAGAGGCCACGCCAGCTCTGTACAGGGCTTTGATGTCATCCGGACGCCACTGCAACACCCGCAAGCTGTACTCCTGGACACGCGTGTAGTCTACACACTCTCTCTGCAACAGACAGGCTGAGAAAGGGGGGGGGGGGGATTGTGCTTAGCATTATGCATGACTTTAAGAGGATAATAAACTGCATGACACGTATCGAGGCCTGTAATACCTGCTAAATTGTTGTAGCAGTCGACCTGTGTATTCCTAAGTAGTTCCTCTTGTCCTGCGGTGAGTACAGGAGCCTCGGGACCAAACCCTTTCACTGCCGCAGTGACATCAGAGTCTAAACTACGCAGAACGAGCAACGAACGGTGGTAACGTCCAATGGCAGGCCGAAGTTTTTTCTCTTTGTAGAATTTGTTCCCCTCAGTTTTTAGGTGGACAGCATCTTGGAGATGGGAGTCTACTTTGGCACCTGAGGGGCCAGGCTTGGTAGAAGAGCCTGAACAGCTTGCCACTGCAGCCCCGGCCCCCAGCTCCATACTCTCATCTCCTGGTGTCTCTGGACTCGCCATGGAACTTGATGGCCAGTGGTGATGAGAACATAAGTACAGAAGAAGCCATGATATTAGATGACTAGACACATTGTTGTGTTACTTGGGTGGTACACACAAACACTAAACCTAAAAACAAAACTTATTCACTGTCACTAGCCGGCTACCACCCGGTTACTCAACCCTGCACCTTAGAGGCTGCTGCCCTATGTACATAGACACTGGACACTTTAATAATGTTTACATACTGTTTAACTCACTTCATATGTACAGTGGGGAGAACAAGTATTTGATACACTGACAATTTTGCAGGTTTTCCTACTTACAAAGCATGTAGAGGTCTGTAATTTTTATCATTGGTACACTTCAACTGTGAGAGACGGAATCTAAAACAAAAATCCAGAAAATCACATTGTATGATTTTTAAATAATTAATTTGCATTTTATTGCATGACATAAGTATTTGATCACCTACCAATCAGTAAGAATTCCGGCTCTAACAGACCTGTTAGTTTTTCTTTAAGAAGCCCTCCTGTTCTCCACTCATTACCTGCACCTGTTTGAACTCGTTACCTGTATAAAAGACACCTGTCTGCACACTCAATCAAACAGACTCCAACCTCTCCACAATGGCCAAGGCCAGAGAGCTGTGTAAGGACATCAGGGATAAAATTGTTGACCTGCACAAGGCTGGGATGGGCTACAGGACAATAGGCAAGCAGCTTGGTGAGAAGGCAACAACTGTTGGCGCAATTATTAGAAAAGTTCAAGATGACGGTCAACCTCCCTCGGTCTGGTGCACCATGCAAGATCTCACCCCGTGGGGCATCAATGATCATGAGGAAGGTGAGGGATCAGCCCAGAACTACACGGCAGGACCTGGTCAATGACCTGAAGACAGCTGGGACCACAGTCTCAAAGAAAACCATTAGTAACACACTACGCCGTCATGGATTAAAATCCTGCAGCGCACACAAGATCCCCCTGCTCAAGCCAGCGCATGTCCAGGCCCGTCTGAAGTTTGCCAATGACCATCTGGATGATCCAGAGGAGGAATGGGAGAAGGTCATGTGGTCTGATGAGACAAAAATAGTGCTTTTTGGTCTAAACTCCACTCGCCGTGTTTGGAGGAAGAAGAAGGATGAGTACAACCCCAAGAACACCATCCCAACCGTGAAGCATGGAGGTGGAAACATCATTCTTTGGGGATGCTTTTCTGCAAAGGGGACAGGACGACTGCACCGTATTGAGGGGAGGATGGATGGGGCCATGTATCGCAAGATCTTGGCCAACAACCTCCTTCCCTCAGTAAGAGCATTGAAGATGGGCCGTGGCTGGGTCTTCCAGCATGACAATGACCCGAAACACACAGCCAGGGCAACTATGGAGTGGCTCCGTAAAAAGCATCTCAAGGTCCTGGAGTGGCCTAGCCAGTCTCCAGACCTGAACCCAATAGAAAATCTTTGGAGGGAGCTGAAAGTCCGTATTGCCCAGCGACAGCCCCGAAACCTGAAGGAACTGTACGGAGGAGTGGGCCAAAATCCCTGCTGCAGTGTGTGCAAACCTGGTCAAGAACTACAGGAAACGTATGATCTCTGTAATTGCAAACAAAGGTTTCTGTAACCAATATTAAGTTCTGCTTTTCTGATGTATCAAATACTTATGTCATGCAATAAAATGCAAATTAATTACTTAAAAATCATACAATGTGATTTTCTGGATTTTTGTTTTAGATTCCGTCACGCACAGTTGAAGAGTACCTATGATAAAAATTACAGACGTCTACAGGCTTTGTAAGTGGGAAAACCTGCAAAATTGGCAGTGTATCAAATACTTGTTCTCCCCACTGTATATACTGTATTCTACTCAATGCCACTCCGACATTGCTCGTCCTAATATTTATATTTCTTCATGCCATTCTTTTAATTTTAGTTTTGTGTGTATTGTTAGATATTACTGCACTACACCCGCAATATAATCTACTAAATATGTGTATGTAACCAATACAATTTGACTTGATATGAGTAAAGAATTGGAGATGCTATAACCCTGAAATCTCCCCTTGATGTTAATCACAATAGCTTTTAAATGAAGAATTAGCTAGTCATTTCAACTCATTCAGTAAGGTGATATCTGGGGTGTCCTACCTAGGTCCTGTACGAGTTAACAAGAAAAAACGTGTTTATTGATGCTAGCTTGCGTAATAGACATGCATGTGAGTGAGCAAGATGCAAAGCAACTTCACTTGACATGGCCATATGTTGACCGTTATAAAAAAAATAAAAAAAAGTGTAATAGCGACTTACCTAACAGTCAATTGATCTTTACTCAAAAGACAAATAAAATACTTGAACTTGTCCACCTAGGTTAGCTACTGCACATCCAAACAACCACAACATTGGTGGTCAGGCAGGCACTTCCTGCTTTTTCTTCTTCTGTGGTGAGAGTAACCCAACCTATATGACTTCAATGGAACTTATTTTATAGTTTTTCTTTTAGCGCCACCTGCTGTAGCAACATGGACATGACCCTGTGATGCATCCATCAACGAAAGAGCGGTCATCAATACTGTAAAGTAAAATTGTGTAATGTTTATGTCTTTGGTGAAGTGATGAAGGTTGTGAGACGTTTGTAGAAGTTTTTTTGGAACGAATAAAATAATTTATCAATTGTAGGTAACATAGGCTGCAGTATTTATTATGTATAGGACATAATCCTATAAATTATTTATAGGACAGATTTTTGCAATGGTCCATTGTTAGGAAGGTTGATCGGATTAATGTTGTCCTACTGACCGACTTTAAATGACAGGAGGTGGGGGTCGGCTTTGCCCCCCCTTTCGACCCTGGCCTACATTGTGTCCCATGCATCTTATATAACTAAAAAAACAAATATTTTGTCGTCAGTGGCGACTTTAGCATGTATACCTTGGTAGGGCACACAAACAAAAAAGTGTTTTAGATGCATGCCAGCAAAGCTACTACACAACACTAAACAATAAATTAATTGCACTATAACAGTGACAAACGGTGCCCACAAACTGTTAGGGCCTACATAAAGCTGTCCCAACACCTTACCACTGCTTTTTCAGTTCTGCCCACAACTTTTCAATAGGATTGAGGTCAGGGCTTTGTGATGGCCACTCCAATACCTTGACTTTGTTGTCCTTAAGCCATTTTGCCACAACTACGGAGGTATGCTTGGGGTCATTGTCCATTTGGAAGACCCATTTGCGACCAAGCTTTAACTTCCTGTCACGGCGAGTGAAGGACAGAACCCAAAGCGCAGAGCAGTGGTAGTTTGACATACTTTATTTAGCAAACTCAACAAAACAATGAACATCAGCAACGTAGCACCCTTAAATGGGAACTCCAATTAGAGGCAACGCAGCGCCTCCAATTAGGGACCAAACAGCAAAACTAACATGGAGTTATCCAGAGAGGGCTCTGGACACCAAACCTGACGGACATAGAAGTGCCTGAACAGTACCCCCCCAAGGCGTGGACTCCTGGCCGCAAGACCAGGAACACCCACGGGGGGAGGGGCACTGGCATCGGTGGAGGTTCTGGACCCGGACGTGGCACCGGGTCAGGAAGGGGCTCTGACCCAAGAGTAGGACTTGGGCTGAACGGCTCCGGCCATGCAGCTCACTGGAGCCACCGGGCTAGGAACCGGTACTGGCGCTACCAAGCTAGGTACCGGCACTGGAACCACCGGGCTAGGAACCTGCACTGGCACCTCTGGGCTGTGGACCGTCACTGGAGGCTCTGATCCTGAAGCAGGGCTGGCGACCGGTACCGGGCTGGGGAGATGCACAGGCTTGAAACCAGAGCTGGAGGTACCGGGCTGAGATCCGGCGCTGGAGGTACCGGGCTGGGAACCGGCGTTGGAGGTACCGGGCTGGGCACCAGCCCAGGAGCCTCGGGGAGAGAAGCCGCCAGTCGTTCGGACCACATTCTCTTTCGGTCCTCGAAATCGGCCTCATCCTCCCTCCAGCTGGTTCCTGCTCCTTGGCTGGGAGGTCTCAGCTCCAGCCAAGCCCTCCACCACCTCCCCTGTTCCTCCAGGGGCCTGTAAAATAACCCCTCCGGCGGTCGTAAACTCCCCCAGTCGTCCTCCCTCCTCCGTCGATCCTGGCTCTGCAGGGGCTCATCCATGAGCCCCCACGAATTGGGGAACAGGAGCACCTCGTCGTCATCGTCCGACACCTGAGCGAACTCCTGCTCCCACGACTGTAGATGCTCCCTCCCGAACCCCCACAAGATGAAAGCCAGGAGTACCTCGTCTTCCTTCTCCAACTCCTGCTCCCATACCTGTAGGGGCTCCACCTGGAACCCCCACAAGCTCGTCTCGCCCCTCTGCCAGACCCCATAGCCCCCTCCCAAAAGTTGTATGCGGGTCTCTTGGGGTCATCTCCGGGGTCCTCCCCTTGGTCTGCCAACGTGGAGCCTGTCAACGTCGCTGCTGCCCTGGCTCGTGCTCCAGCTCTAGGGATTTGGTCTGCTGGGTCCCGTGGTGGTGGGTCATTCTGTCCTGGCGAGTGGAGGACAGAACCCAAGGCACAGAGCAGTGGTAGTTTGACATATTTTATTTAGCGAACTCAACAAAACAATGAACAGCAAGGTAGGTGCATACGCATGCACACTAACAATAACCCACACACATGTGGGTAGGCAGCATCCTTAAATGGGATCCCCAATTAGAGGCAACGCAGCGCAGATGCCTCCAATTGGGGGCCAAACAACAAAACTAACATGGAGTTATACTAATACTAATCCTGACACTTCCTGACTGATGTCTTGAGATGTTGGTTCAATACATCCGCATAATTTTCCTTCCTCATGATGCCATCTATTTTGTGAAGTGCACCAGTCCCTCCTGCAGCAAAGCACCCCCACAACATGATGCTGCCACCCCCGTGCTTCACGGTTGGGATGGGGTTCTTTGGTATGCAAGCCTCCCACTTTTTCCTCCAAACATAACAATGGTCATTATGGCCAAACAGTTCTATTTTTGTTTCATCAGACCAGAGGATATTTCTCCAAAAGGTACAATCTTTGTCCCCATGTGCAGTTGCAAACCGTAGTCTGGCTTTTTTATGGTGGTTTTGGAGCAGTGGATTCTTCCTTGCTGAGCGGCCTTTCAGGTTATGTTGATATAAGACTTGTTTTACTGTGGATATAGATACTTTTGTACCTGTTTCATCCAGCATCTTCACAAGGTCCTTTGCTGTTGTTCTGGGATTGATTTGCACTTTTCGGACCAAAGTACGTTCATCTCTAGGAGACAGAAAGCATCTCCTGTGTGGTCCCATGGTGTTTATACTTGCGTACTATTGTTTGTACAGATGAATGTGGTACCTTCAGGCGTTTGGAAATTGCTCCCAAGGATGAACCAGACTTCAGGTCTACAATTTCTTTTCTGAGGTCTTGGCTGATTTCTTTTGATTTTCCCATGATGTCGAGCAAAGAGGCACAGAGTTTGAAGGTAGGTCTTGAAATACATCAACAGGTACACCTCCAATTGACTCAAATGATGTCAATTAGCATATCAGAAGCTTCTAAAGCCATGACATCATTTTCTGGAATTTTCTAAGCTGTTTAAAAGATTTAGTGTATGTAAACTTCTGACCCACTGGAATTGTGATATAGTGAATTATAAGTGAAATAATCTGTCTGTAAACAATTGTTGGAAGAATTACTTGTGTCATGCACAAAGTAGATGTCCTAACAGACTTGCCTAAACTATAGTTTGTTAACATGAAGTCTGTGGAGTGGTTGAAAAATGTGTTTTAATGACTTCAACCTAAGTGTATGTAAACTTCAGAGTTCAACTGTATATATATACAGCGGGTGAAATAAGTATTGAACACGTCACCATTTTTCTCAGTAAATATATTTCCAAAGGTGCTATTGACATGACATTTTCACCAGATGTTGGTAACAACCCAAGTAATCCATACATACAAAGTAATCCATACATAGAAGTAATCCATACATACAAAACAAATAAGTTCAGTATGTGTAATAATGTGAAATGACACAGGGAAAACGTATAGAACACATGAAGAAAGGGAGGTGCAAAAAGGCATGGAAAGCCAAGACAACAGCTGAAAACGATCAGTAATTAAAAAGCAATCCAGCCCCGTCAGTGCAAATTAATATCAGCTGGTTCAGTCCCAACTGATGGCCTACAAAAAGGTCTCATTGCCAAGGTGTCACACAAGACACATCTCATGATGGGTAAAAGCAGAGAGCTGTCTCAAGACATTTGCAACCTAATTGTTGCAAAACATAATGATGGCATTGGTTATAGGCGCATTTCTAAGCTTCTGAATGTTCCAGTGAGCACTGTTGGGGCCATAATACGGAAGTGGAAAGACAATCATTTCACCATAAATTTGCCCCGACCAGGTGCTCCTCGCAAGATTTCTGACAGAGGAGTGAAAAGAATAATCAGAAGAGTTGTCCAAGAGCCAAGGACCACCTGTGGAGAGCTTCAAAAATACCTGCAATTAGCAGGTACTGTTCTCTCAAAGAAACATGTAAGTAATGCACTCTACCGCCATGGCGTGTATGCACGCTCACCACGCAAGACTCCATTGCTGAAAACAAAGCATGTTGAAGCTCGTTTAAAGTTTGCTGCACAACATTTGGAAAAACCAGTGAAATACTGCGAGAAATAGTGTGGTCAGATGAGAGCAAAATTGAACTGTTTGGATGTCATAATACACACCATGTTTGGAGGAGAAATGGCACTGCACATCACCCTAAAAACACCATACCAACAGTGTAGTTTGGAGGTGGGAACATCATGGTGTGGGGCTGCTTTTCAGCAAATGGTACTGGCAAACTTCACATAATTGAAGGAAGGATGAATGGGCAAATCTACAGAGACATTCTTGACAAAAATCTGCTGCCATCTACCAGGATGATGAAGATGAAACGAGGGTGGACATTTCATCAAGACAATGATCCCAAACACACAGCCAATGAAACTCTCAATTGGTTTCAAAGAAAGAAAATAAAGCTGCTAGAATGGCGCTACAGGAGGTCCTTCCTGCCGGCGGCTATGAGACTATATAATGCCTCACCGGGGTGCCGTGCCGTCGGCAACATAGATCTGGAACTGTTGGGGTGCTAGGACCTAGTTTAACAATTATGCATCCATCCGTGAGTAACTCTGTTCCGTCAGCACTCATCCACTCAGGACCTACTTATTCATACAGGTCTGTATATACATACCCATGTACAGTTGATATATAATATCACATGCAATATTGTAAGTAATTATTGGACCTAGGCATTCACTCAGGAATGCATATTAGTATCCTGCCAGTTGCACCTTTTCTCATTGCTTTTAGTATATCAAATGTGCAATAAGTGCAGTTGTCTGTAATTAAACCCTGCGCACTAAGGACTGTATTTTAAGGGAATTACTATTATTACCCCAATGATATCATACACACATTTAGCTATTAAAGTATCTCTTCCTGTCATTTACCTGTACAGTTTGTGTAAACATGCAAGTATTCACTTATCTGTAAATATAACTGTATACCTAACTGTACAGCTAATTTAACCATGCAAAATTTTCACTTACCTGTTCATTTACCCAGTCTGTCTATTAAGTAAACTATTATTACCCTCGCTCATATCATACGCATTAGCTACTGAAGTATTTCTCTGCCATCAACCTGTATAGTATAGTTAACCATCCAACATCCACCAATGTATAGTGTACATATTCAGCCAACCACTCATACTATGCAATGTCCTTTTATAGCTTTTTTTTGCACTCCAGATATCCTGTATTTCTATACTTTTTCATACTGCCGCTCTATGTATCATGTACCGTGTATCTGTCTTTTGTGTACTTTCGTTGTGGCATTTTGCACCTGCCCTGTGTTTTTGTTGTAGCTGCTTGATAATGAAATTTCCCCCCCGGGGGATCAATAAAGTACCTATCTATCTATCTATCTATCTATCTATGGCCCAGCCAATCACCTGACTTAAATCCCATTGAAAATCTATGGAAAGAACTAAGGATCAAGATTCATAGAAGAGGCCCACAGAACCTTCAAGATTTGAAGACTGTTTGTGTGGAAGAATGGGCCAAAATCACACCAGAGCAATGCATGCGACTAGTTTCTCCATACAGGAGGCGTCTTGAAGCTGTCATTACCAACAAAGGCTTTTGTACAAAGTATTAAATAAATATCAGTAAGTGTGTTCAATACTTTGTCCCTGTGTCATTTCACATTATTACACATAACTTCATTTCTGAACTTATTTGTTTTGGTTTCTTTGTATGTATGGATTACGTGGGTTGTTACCAACATCTGGTGAAAATTTCATGTCAATAGCCCCTTTGGAAATATATTTACTGAGAAAAATGGTGACGTGTTCAATACTTATTTCACCCGCTGTATGTATAATTAAAAATAAATTAAATGTGGGTCTCAACTGTTTTAATGAATTGTCGCCACTGTTTGTCGTTATTATGAATAATGATTGATTAAAAAGTACCACTCAATTGATTGAGTCAAATAATACATCTGCAAAATGACAGCAATTCACTGCATCTCTTATCTAGGCCATATGTCCAATCAGGGCCGGCCCTGGACGTTCTGCCGCCCTAGGCAAGACAAGGTATTTAAGGAGTGCATGCGGCAGTATTTGGCTCTACCAGTGTTACTCACTATTTTTTTTAAGTGGCCCGCTTTGGGTTGAGACAATCTTTTCGAGGGCCGCACAGATCTTACATTTGTTGTACTTTAGCTTTCAAAATGATCAATTATCAATAGAAAGCAAATTCAAAGCAATATAACACATGCAGTTAATTTAATGTACATCACATCACAAATATATACATGAACACAACAAGTAGGCTACATCACATGTATGACCCATATTAAGGGTTAGGCTACATCACATGTATGACCCATATTAAGAGTTAGGCTACATCACATGTATGACCCATATTAAGGGTTAGGCTACATCACATGTATGACCCATATTAAGAGTTAGGCTACATCACATGTATGACCCATATTAAGGGTTAGGCTACATCAAATGTATGACCCATATTAAGGGTTAGGCTACATCACATGTATGACCCATATTAAGGGTTAGGCTACCTCAGTAGTTGGAACAGCGAAAATGTCCCTTCTGCTTTTTGACTGAATTTATTCGAAATTTGTAGTCTGTTGTTGCAATCCTTGTTAGGCAATCCAGGTGTCCATTGGTCAGTCTGTTTCTCTGTTTTTGTTTCACAATGTTCATTGTTGAAAATGTTGCTTCACATGAATAAGTGCTGACAAAAGATGATGTCACCTTTTGCACGCACTGTTTCAGAAGTGGATACTCTGTGTCTGACACAAGGTTCCAGAAATCAGCAGCACCTGATCTTAGTTCACCTTGCAATGTGTCATTTGCCTGCAGCTCTACTATCTCCCTCTCTATTCCAGCACGGTCAGGACAGAGAGCGGTGATGACTGGGGTCAGAGATGACACTGGCACATAAAAGGGGTTCTCAAGTAAGTTGAAAAAGTCCTTGTACTCCATGATGTCATTGAATCTTGATTCAAACTCCAACTTCAACTGTTCCAACACATGCACAAATCCATCATAGCTAAAATGTTGCAGTAGGTCTGTGTTGGATGTGGTGACTGCTCTGAGCTTTGGGAAATGAACAAAATCTCTGTCAGGTATGAACAGCTTGGTGATTTTATCTTGAAATGCTGTGACCACACGTAGCATTTTGCCCTGAGTTTTAGCCTTCCCTTGGGGCTGGAGATTAACTGTGTTCAGGTGGCAGGTGATGTCCGTTAAAAAAGCCAGCTTTAATATCCACTGTGGATCATCCAGCTCTGGCTCCTTTTTTCCTTTGCTTTTAACATATTCATGGATTTGAGGGAGGAGAGAGATAAATCTTTCTAAAACTCTGCCACGCGAAAGCCATCTCACTTCATTGTGAAATATCAAGTCACCATATTCTGTCCGGTATTCCTCCAGCAACTCGGCAGAATTGCCGGTGATTCAGTGCCCTTGCAATAATCATGTTCACTATGCGCACGAAGTCCTGCATCACATTCTGTAATTCACAGTGTTTGAGTTTAGCTGATGAATGATACAATGAAATGTAACAAACTTGGGAATATCCTCTCTCTTTCTCATCAGGCCTACGAGTCCCTTCTCCTTCCCTCGCATGTTTGGTGCACCGTCAGTGCACACAGATGCAAGATGTGACCAGTCAATGTTATTAGCAGCAAAAAATGTAACAAGGGCTTTCAGAATATCCTCTCCTCATGTTTGTCCCTGAAGAGGCAGTAAACATAAAAGTTCCTCTCTGAGCGACCCATTTAGCGGGAAGCGGACCCACACACATAATTGGGCAATGTCACTTATATCAGTGCTTTCGTCAAGTGCAAGACTATAACACGGCGCCATAGATATGTCAGCAATCAATTGCTTATCGATGTCCTCGCCGATATCTTCTATGCGTCTTGTTATGGTCGAGTCAGAGAGTTGCAGTCCCTTAATTTGCTTTAAAATAGCTTCCTTGTTTGTGAAATCAGCATACAATATTTCGGCTGAGGCCAAAAAACATTCTTTGACAATTTCTGCGTCTGTGAAGGCCTTCTTGTTTCTTGCGAGTATCCAAGCAATCTCATATGTTGCCTCTGTCGTTATCTCTGCAACAGTGCTAGATATGTTCATCATTTGTTGTTGTCCTTTGAGCTGTCCTTTGAGTTGCGATATTTTGTTGTTTCTGAGGTTGCTTTGTGGCGGATATGTTTTGTCAAAATGGTGTGATTGGAAATGTCGCTCTAAATTTCCTTGTTTAAAACAATTGACTGTCTTTTGGCAAATAAGACAGAGTGAGCTGGTCGCATCATGCAGTACAAAAAAAACAATTTCTCTTGGAACTTTCTGTGTTCTTCTTCAATCGACCGTATCCTTCTCTTAACCACCGGAGTCACATTAGCTAGCAGCACTTCCCCGCCACTATCTTCCTGATTTTCCCGGTTCCCCGGTGGTTGCTCGTTCACAGCTGTCACGCTGTTCTCCGGCTCTTCCCCCTCATTTTCATTGTCAACAGATTTATGTTTCGTTTTAATAATAAACCTATCCATGTCGACCAGACTGCAAAAGTAGGCCGTAGTAGCATTAGGAAACTGTCTCGATCGCTCTCTGGCTGAGCACTCACATTAAGCGCTTACTTGTCTTTCTGTTCAACAACTGCTATACTGCCATCTATCTGCCGTCCAGGGAATAATAGATATAACGTGACTCAAGCCTGCATTAAACACATTGCTTTGAAATTCTGTCATTGTCATGTATAATTATTGGAAAATTGGAAAGTCACCGCGAGCCGCAAAATAAGGGCCGCACAAAGAGTAACACTGGGCTAAACTGACATCTATGGATATAATTGTGTTTATCAAACAGGTGAATAGGAAGAAATAGGCTCCAATTATATTTCTATGATTATTCCCATAAACAAATTGAGGTCCCTTACCAGACAGAAGGGAATATTACTTTAACCCCTACATCGGATAGTTACAATTTTGCTATCACTATGCAGCCAACTACCTATAGTAGGAAACTGAGTTTCTTATTAATAAAATGCCACCTGTTATCACACATAGCACGATCCCATAATTGTTACAATTACAATAAAAATAACTGTAGAACTGTAAAAAAGATTGAGATCATTTGAGCTTTAGAAACACGTGCTTTCATAAATGCATTGCGGGCTCGTTTCGCTGGAGCAGTGTAAAATAAGCGTTATGTCGATGACCCAGCCTTAACAAATGTTGTTTATTTACATATTGAATTTGATTGTTCAACATCAGTTTCAGCATTTATTTATTTTGTCTGCGCCTAGTGGCCTCTTTCCTCCGCTGTCGTGCTGCATTGCAAATCAGCGATGTTTTCTCTCTGTAGCTGTCCATGGTCCTGAAATCAAATAATCTGAGAGAGACAGAGCGAGATAGAGAGGTAAGACAACTCGTACTCAATTAAAATGGTGGCGAGTCCATCGAGACTCTTGATCCATAGCAGAGCGCAGGCGTTTTTGATGAGTTTGAGCCATGGTCTCCACCCTCTCCCCGTTCACCATCCTCCTATTGTAGTGGGCCACCGAAAACTTTTGTTGGGAAATTCCCCTCCTTATTCCCCAGCCTGCACTAACATATCCCGTAAAGAACCATTCATATATTTTGGCCACTCACCGGGATCTTTTATGTTTTTTGTCTGGGAGTCGGATTTAACAGCAGCACCTGCTACCTGCTGCTAAATCCGATTCCCAGACAAAAAACATAAAAGATCTCGGTGAGTGGCTAAATCAATAATGAAAATGAAAACAATTTTTTATATGAATTACAAAAATGGATGGGAAAGGAAAAGCCTTTTAATTTACTTTTACAAGCAGGGCTAATGTTGGCTAACTAGACTAGCTAAGGTGTCAATAAAATGTAGGCCTATGCCTGGTTTCTTGAGGCAGACAGTGGATGGTTCGTGCATTACACTTGATAGAAAAAGTGTATTTCTCAAAATTATGTTATAGGTTAGGTTATTTCCCAAACACCTGAATAGTCTTTCCAACATTCCCTAATGAATTTAAGGTAAAAGTAATTGACATTATCTCTAGCTAGCTAGCTATTTAAAATAGCGAACGTTACTAGTATCATACAAAGTAAACTAGCTAGTAGTAGGCTGGACACAGCTCCAACGGTAACTACTATGCAATTAGATAAACTATTCATTCATCACATCACATCACCTCTGTCCTTATCCCGTTTTTCCTCCTCTTCTCTTCTTCTTTTTCTTCCCTGGGCACCAGAGGGCTTTGGTGTTTTTGACATCGTTTGAAGTAGGCTATTGATGCTAATTTATAATGTTTCAAGTTCAGTGTCACTCACCACTTTAGATAACATACCCCACAATCAGGTAAGTCTAACTATGAGAGTGCCCCTATCTTCACTCATTTGGGCACCCCTATGGATGGACGGCGCCCCTAGCATTTGCATATTTCGTCTATGCCACGAGCCGGCCCTGTGTCCAATGCTCCCATATGTGTCGTATGCAAGTGCGTCACTGGCTAATTTGTAAACGGAAGAGAGTGTTGTTCTTTAAATATTCTCTGTTTTCTTTCAGAAATATGACACATCGTAGCTTAATAATTCAAAATAATACCGAATAAACGAGACGGAATATATCCGGTATTTAGTTCGTTTTGATCGATCTTTTGTACTTAGGATATGGAGCTTGATAGGCGACTGTTGGCGGCCCACTGCGCAGCCCACACCCTGTCAGTCCTGGCCGGTTTGATGGTGGTTGTCCCTCTGGCGCTCAACGGCTCAGCTTTCAAAGGGCGTTGTGCGCTTTTCACCACGGGTTCTTGGAGTACGGACAATCGAACCGACATTTCTGGGGAACAGGGTGAGATTCCACACTTGGTGGTACAGCAATGGGGTCCACTAGCTGCATGCCAGTTCGCAACTTTTGTCGGTGTTTTCACGGTGCTGTACGGTGCTGCGCAGGGCTGGCGAAGCATGTTCTATCTCCACGGACGGCATGAAGAGTGAGTACACTTTCCATGGGCTTTGAAATAGTAAATCAATAGTTCATAAAGTAGGTATATATATATATATATATATATATATATATATTTAAAAAAAGATAAAAATGGAAACATAAATGACATAAATAGCCTGGTAATAATACTAATAATCATAATAATAATCATAATAATAAGGACCATTATGAAATATAAGATTGTGCAATGCATTATTAAGCCTATGTGTCATATGCTAACTGCTATTACATAGTCATAACAGTTTATGTCAAATTACAATGTTTTCACTCATTCACAGTCACCAATAATATTACTGGGTTTATTTTCCAGCACCTTGTTCTCCGCCTTCCTGACCCTGATCTTGAGCCTGTGTGTGTTGTTCCTGTCTGGAGGGGCCAGTGTCACCCTCTCCCTGGGGCTGGCCTCCTGGTGCAACACTGTCACAGACGACAACACCAGACCCTACAGGTAATGTTCATATACTGAGGCATACATATCAACAGGTCATACTTTAGGGTCTTCCAGGCCAGGTCATTTGGTCAGGAAAAACTCTGGGCCCTAGAACTGTGCATTTCCCGGTATGTCGCATACATTGCATGTGTATGAGGGTCAAGCTGCAGGGGTTTGACTGTAGCGTTGTTAAGTATTGACAGTTTCCCGTCTCTCTGTCTGTTTGTGTGCAGCTGTGCAGAATCCCAGTCCGTCCCCATGTACCTGGATGTAGAGACGTCCTCCTTCTACACTGAGCTCACCCTGGCAGAGGTATGTAGTCCCCCATAGCTGGCCCATCTCATGTCAGTGGGCTTTCCCTGCTCAAAATAGAAATATTCTGCATTGCGTTAACATGAGTGAGTCAGTGTACTTGTGATTTAGTTTCAGCTTTTCTCTCCGTCTCTGTCCTCTCTCTATTTCCCCCTACCCACTCTTATTAATATTATTATTATTATTATTCTCTCTTTTTGTTTATCTCTAATAATATATATATATATATTTATTTATTTTCCATTTTCTCCCCAATTTCGTCATATCCAATTGGTAGTTACAGTCTTGTCCAATCGCTACAACTCCTGTGCGTTCTCCGAAACACAACCCACCAAGCCGCACTGCTTCTTGACACAATGAACGCTTAACCCGGAAGCCAGCCGCACCAATGTGTTGGAGGAACCACCCTAAACCTGGCAACTGAGTCAACGTGCATGCGCCCGGCCCGCCACAGGAGATGCTAGAGCGTGATGGGACAAGGACAACCCGGCCGGCCAAACCCTCCCTAACCCGGACGACGCTGGGCCAATTGTGCATCGCCTCATGGGTCTCCCGGTCGCGGCCGGCTGCGACACAGATGGGGCTCAAACCCGCATCTGTAGTAATGCAGCTTGCAATGCGATGCAGTGCCTTAGACCACTGCACCACTCGGGAGGCCTAATAATATATACTTTAACTGACAATAATCGTTCTCTCTCTCTCCAGGTTGCTCTGTGGAGTGTGACAGCATTGTGGCTGACCCACTCCATCCTGTCCTTCATGCGTCTCTACCACTCCCACAACCAGCACATCAGCGGGCCCTGCCTGCCCAGGGAGAAGGAACATCTCCTGAGTCACTCTCCCTCCTCCTCAGGCTCATCAGGATCAGATCGGGGCTCACCCTCACCCGGACAACCCCTATCAACAGCGCCCAGCGTCATCTTTGTCTAAACCCCTAAACCCAATGGAACTCCACGCAGCTACCCATTATGAGGGGTGGAACTCTGTATGAAACAATGAAAGCTGAAAATGTATTGATTCAAGAGACTGGACTACAGTTTGTAGTTTGATTTAACCCATGTTCGTTCCATTTGAAATTTTATGAGTTCCATCCCTCATAACCCCACCCAGTGTTTTCATTGAACCCCAACACCTTTGTTCTGCCAAATCGAGTGGCACAGCGGTCTAAGGCACTGTATCTCAGTGCTAGAGGCGCCACTACAGCCCTGGTTCGATCCTGGGCAGTATCACAACCGGCAGTAATCGGGAGTCCCATAGGGCCGCTCACAATTGGCCCAGCGTTGTCCGGGTTAGGGGAGGGTTTGGCCAGGGTAGGCCGTCATTCTAAATAAGAATTTGTTCAGAACTTTCTTGCCTAGTTAAATAAAGGTTAAAATAAAAAATAAACACCACCATTCACCACTTAGCCTCTTATGTAACAGGGTTCAACCTCCAACCTCACATTGCCATCTACCAATTATTTTTCAGATCAAAGGGGATTTATTGAACGTACGGTAACCAAAATGGGAATATATTAAGTAGTGTTATGGCATTTATTAATTAGATATTTAACTAGTACCATCTTATATTAGAGGGTCTTAGTCATATGGTTTAATATGTGATCACAATCAGTATTATATAAGCTAAATTCATCAGTGCATAGCTCGCTAACCTCATAACAAGGTAGCTATCTGAGCCATGCCAAATTAGTTACATATAAGTTATTATTTTACAGAGTTGTCTGTTTCAACAAAACTTGGCCTAAAGGTGTTTGTTAAATATGTATGTCTCATATATGCAACAGTGTGCAATAGCTCTCAAGGCAAAAGTAATTCATTGGTTTGAGTAAATGCACATTTGTACTGAGGCGCTTTCATTGAGAAGCAAGAAGCATGTGGTATTTGTGAAAGAGAGCCACTATATTCAAACAGGATCACTGTGTGAGCAAGACACATGAATGTTCTATTGTGTCGCATAATTACTCTCTTCCTCTAGTGAAGGTTGTCTTATGATGCTATTTGTGTAGATGCAGCTGCTTTCAAGGCATTTGAAGCGTCTAGAGTTCTCACAAATATATATAGCTTTGATGATAGTGTGTGAACTAGGCTGAGCCAAGAAAGTTTTGGGAGGTATAGGATAGAGACCGAATACACTTGGAAAAACAAGTGATCCAAAGGGTCATGACCTTCAAACTCTGAACCCTGACCTCAGTAGTTGTGGTGACACACAGATAGCGGAGCAAGAAACCAGAAGAGCAATAGACTGTCTATAATCTATTGCATTTTGGAGTATTACTGGCAATATGTTTTATACTGGTTATTTATGCTCAGGTTTTTATTCATCATCCTGTTTGCGTAAATCAATAAAAAATATATTCCATGAATGATGACTGATTCTTTGTAAAAAAAAAATACAAATGAAACAAGCTTTTTATTTTGCGTGTAGTTAATATATTTTTAGCTCGTTGTTGACATTACACTGGGCATGGAACTACGAGTTGCCCTGCAGTGCTGATTTTAGATCAGTTTTGTTTGTTTCTAGATCATTCGTAGACAAAATAACTTCGGCTGATCCTAGATCTGCGCTTACTTTGTGAATAAAGCAAGTGTGATTGGTCAACCCAGTCCGGTGAAATGAAACGTGGATATGGGCGGTCCCAATTTACACCAATAGCAGATAGGGCTCGGATATCAAGGCGGGGTTTTCTTCGCGATGGACCAATCAGAGAGTAGAACCGCATATTGAATTTTACAGGCGTTGGGTGTGTTTTGGCTGCGAGCAGTCGCTTGCTTTTACTAAAGTTTGTACCCTTTGTTTTTTTTTACTGCAGAACAGTCATTTGGAAGCTCATGAGGTAAATACAACATTTTAACTTGATAAAAGCAACGCACATTTCAGTGGAAAATGAAACTGTCAGAAGTCAAAAGGCTAAAAGTGGCCGAACTACGAGCCATGCTAAAAGAGCGAGGACTGAACATCAAAGGACTCAAGGCCGAACTTGTTGGGCGTTTGATGTCCGCATTCGAAGCTGAATGGCTAGCTCCAGAATCAAGCGACAATAGAGTCCCTGGTCTTGGAGAAGAGCCTAAGCCACAAGATGACGAGTCACCCAGAGCATCCACAGTGTTAGCGATGGAGAGAGAAGTCCCTCTACCGGGCGAGGAGGCGAAAGTCACTGGACACGATGGAGACCTTGCAGGCGCGGCAAGTTCAGAGATAATGGTGAGACCTGGAGCCGATTGTTCTCCCACCGGTGCAGACACGGAGGCACCTGCAATTTCAGCAGCCGAACGTGATAACATGTCAACAAGTCAATTGGAAGACGTGTGTGTAATCAGCACTTTTGCCATGAGCCTGTGTGCAGAAACCACGGCAGACAAAGAAGTGTTAATGGAGCAGACCTCGTTAAATCAACAACAGCAACATGTCACCCAAGCAGAAAGCTCTCAAGAACAGCTGGGTGAGGAGAAACATGCACCTGGAGTCTCCAAACGGACTGCCACACAGGAAGCCGTGGTGGAGGAGAACACCACATCAAACCACCAACAATTAAACACAGCAAGCATTAGCACCAGGCCCATTCAAAATACATTGAATATATCACTGATAGACATTCCGTATCAAGACACAGGTTTTCTGGTTGCTGGGCAGTCTAAAGAAGAACATGCAGGATCAGCTGTGGAGAACAGAGTGGAGGAGGAGGACAGTCTATCCATGGTGGCCCAGAGAGGGAGCAACACTGAACCCAGCCTCAGTCTGGGATCTGTCTCTGTGACCAGTGACCAGACCAGCCAGGACACAGGTAGATATGATATGACACACAGAATAATGTAATGCTTATTTTTATTTTATCCATCAGGGTTGGTGTCAATACCATTTTATTTACAGTCAATTCAAAAAGTGAACCAAACCCCAATTGGGAAAAAAAAAATGGAAAAGCATTAAAGAGAATTGGAATTGGAATTTTAGTGTACTTCCTGACTGAAATGGAATTGACCCCAACCCCGGTATTGGGGCAGCAGGTAGTGTTTAGGGTGTTGGGCCAGTAACCGAAAGGTTGCTGGATCGAATCCCCGAGTTGACAAGGTAAATAATCTGTTCTGCCCCTAAACAAGGCAGTTAACCGACTGTTCCCCTGTAGGCCGTCATTGTAAATTAGAATTTGTTCTTAACTGACTTGCCTGGTTAAATTTTAAAAAATGTATAGCCAATCTTGTACATTGGCCTGCACTTTTAGAGTGATAAGTCAATCAATCATAACCCCCTCCTCTCCCTCTCTCGCTGCAGTGTTTCACGTGGACAAAGACAAGGAAAATAGGCCTGGAGGTGGAGGGGAGAAGCGGGGGGTGAAGAGGCCTGCTCAGGGTGAGATGACCAGAGGCAGGGCCTACTACGAATTCAAGGAGGAGATCCAGTACAACAGGTATACATAGAGTACCTTTCCTCCATGACTCAAGCTCTGCAGGGTTTTCTGAGTGAGTCTGGGCAAATTATCCCCTACCCATCAGATGAGTATCTTTTAAACATGACCAAACTCTCTCTCTCTCCACACAGGGCCAAATCCCCACCGCCTCAGCCTGAGAGTAATGGTGTTGATGCCAAGGACGATGAAGGACGGGTCCGACTAGATTCCTGTGAGTTTAATTTACGAGGGGTCTGTCTGTCCCAACAAAACATTGCCATGGTTGACCAGTGTGATGTCAGTGCAAATAATGGTCAGTTGGGCAACCTCTCTAATCTCCACAGACGGCGGTGACCTGCACTTTGAGGTGGGCCGGGATGGCTGCAGCGGCCAGCCAAGGTTCTGGGAGCGCTGCCCTCTCCTGTGGTCTGGATGCAGGCTGACACACGGAACTCACCAGGGGAGGGTAGGCTTCGAGGCTAGGTTTGAGAAAAAGCTGGTGTCCCCATCACTGGACCCTGAAGACCCTGAGCACCATGGTCTGAGACTGGGCTGGTCAGTGGAGCATTGGAACTCCAGCCTGATGCTTGGTAAGGACTGAATGTTTTGTGGATATGTTCTGGTTATAAGTGTCTCATGGTTTAACAGAGGTACTTCACAGAGTCTTATTAATAAAATACTGTGTTTCTGTATGATTTGTGCTTATTTGATTTTATTCATTCAGGTGATGTGGAGTTGTCTTACGGTTATGACTCTAGGGGCAGAAAATTGACGGCTGGAAAAGAGGAGGAGTTTGGAGAGCCCTTTTCAGTGGGCGATGTCATTGGCTGTTATGCTGTGAGTGACACTAGTTCCTTTTTACCCCTCCCTCACTTTATTCACTCTCTTGAATACAGTACATGGTGAAATGCCATTTTGAATGATAATGATATCCAAATCTAAAAAAAATACAAACCTTGGAATTACTATTGAAGTCATCCGTGTTTGTGTTTATGGGTTTGTTCGTGTCTCCCTGCATCTTTTCATCCATAGTCTTTCTCTAAGGAGGATGGAGTTGAGCTCTCCTTCCATAAGAATGGTCGCCTTATGGGAGTGGCGTTCCACCTGAGTCCGGCTGCTCTCTGGGGATCTGTGCTGTACCCCCACGTCCTCTGCAAAAACACCTCTATCACCCTCAACTTGGACCCCACCTCTCCCCCCTGGTACCCCAGCCCTGCAGGGTACACCCCCCTCCCCTCCCTGCCTGCTGGACAACGGCTCAGTGCCCCAACCCCACTAACCTCCAAACTGCAGTGTGAGGTGAGAGAGCAGAGCAGAACAGAACAGAGCAATGATTGCCAGCACTAACATGAACTCTATCCTCTGGCCGGTGGGGACTTTATTCACGCTCTACCCCTCTACCTCTTCGTTCTACTCCTCTCTACTCGCTCTTCCTCAGGTGTTGATGATGGTGGGTCTGCCAGGGGCAGGTAAGACCCACTGGGCCAGGGCTCACATGAAGCAACACCCAGAGAAGAGATACACCCTGCTGGGCACCGCAGGCCTCCTACCCTGCATGAAGGTGAGACCACCAGACACACAACTACCCATTACAACACCATTATAACCTCATAACACTATATACAGTTGAAGTCGGAAGTTTACATATACCTTAGCCAAATACATTTAAACTTTTTCACAAGCCTCCCACTTTTTCCTGCAAACATAACGATGGTCATTATGGACCGACAGTTCTATTTTTGTTTCATAATTCGATCTTTGATCTTTGTCCCCATGTGCAGTTGCAAACCGTAGTCTGGCTTTTTTATGGCGGTTTTGGAGCTGTGGCATCTTCCTTGCTGAGGGGCCTTTTAGGTTATGTCGATATAGGACTCGTTTTACTGTGGATATGGATACTTTTGTACCTGTTTCCTCCAGCATCTTCACAAGGTCCTTTGCTGTTGTTCTGGGATTGATTTGCACTTTTTGCACTAAAATACGTTCATCTCTAGGAGACAGAACGCGTCTCCTTCCTGAGCGGTATGACGGATGTGTGGTCCCATGGTGTTTATACTTGCGTACTATTGTTTGTACAGATGAACATGGTACCTTCAGGCATTTGGAAATTGCTCCCAAGGATGAACCAGACTTGTGGAGGTCTACCATTTGTTTTCCTGAGGTCTTGGCTGATTTCTTTTGATTTTCCCATGATGTCGAGCAAAGGCACTGAGTTTGAAGGTAGGCCTTGAAATACATCCACAGGTACACCTCCAGTTGATTCAAATTATGTAAATTAGCCTATCTTCTGACCCACTGGAGTTGTGAAATAATCCGTCTAAACAATTGTTGGAAGAATTACTTGTCATGCACAAAGTAGATGTCCTAACCGACTTGCCAAAACTATAGCTTGTTAACGTGAAATCTGTGGAGTGGTTGAAAAAGGAGTTTTAATGACTTCAACCTAAGTGTATGTAAACTTCCTACTTGAACTGTATATAGTTTTCTTCACCTATTGATTATATCACTTCCAAAAGTGTGTGTGTTAGCTGCACCTGTGTGTTCCTCTCCACAGAGGCAGGGTCGCAGAGAGAGCAGGCTGCAGCAGGCCTCTCAGTGTCTCAGTGAGCTGATCAAGGTGGCGGCTCAGACTCCACGCAACTACATCCTGGACCAGGTAGGTAGCTATTTGATAGGACAACCAGGGGAGGCAGGTTCTGCTGATAGGGCGCTAGATATTGCTGATAGGCTAGCTCCCTGAAAGAGAGCGGGTGTATTAACTGATAGGCCAGGGATAAAATCTATTCATAATTAAAGGTTTAGGCAATCTTTCTCTCTTTGTTGCCTCTCCACCTCTCCTCCTCCTGCATACCCCCAAGCAAAACATATGAATTTGAGTTCTCTGTAAAGACAATTTGACAATAAAGTATTCTTCTTCGTGTCCAGCCCAACGTCCACCCCTCAGCTCAGCGCCAGAGGCTGCTGTGGTTCAGGGGTTTCAGGCGGAGGGCGGTGGTGGTGTTCCCATCTAAAGAGGAGTGGAAGAGGCGTCTGCAGGAGCAACAGGAGGAGGAGGAGGGGGATGAGATCCCTGAAACGGATCTCCACAAGGTCAAAGGTCAGGGAAATACAATACAGAAGATAACCAATGAGCAATTACCTATTTTAAGGATAATTTTGTAAAGCATTCACACAATTCAAAAACGTCTATAGAGTAGCAGCATATCAATCTTTGTTCGTCTGAGTTGCATCATTTTTATACAGATTAAGTTTAATGGAGTAACATACTGTGCAAGCCTATACAGTGAAAGGAGAGCCTAACTGAAGGTATGGTTGCTTTTTGATTCTGTGTTGATGTCCTCTCCTCACCCCCAGTGAGCTGCACTCTGCCAGAGCAGGGGGACCTGCTGGAGAAGGTGCTGTTTGTGGAGCTAGCCAGAGAGGAGGCACAGGCTCTCTTGGAGGGGTACAAAAAGGAGGCGAAAAGCCTGCTCCCCCCTGTCCCCTCCGCCCCCAAACAACGGAAGAAACCCAGAGTCCGATACAATAACCCCCCTAGCCTCGGACTTCAGTCTTATCACCTTAACAAGACGAGACTTGGAAGGATGGCGACGCTAGACTATAACCCCCCTAACCTCCTCCCCAAGGGCCGGACAGACGGGGGGTACAATCCAGTGGCGGCTGGTGACTTGAGAGGTCAGGGAGAATGATTAATGAAAACATATGTATATATATGGGGTGGGGGACTTGAGTGCTGCTATTACTGTGTAATTATTCCTTAATATGTTTGGTCTGGTAAGATGTCATTCCTCGGGGTTCCTATGGTTACAGCAATAACATTACTGATTTTGGTTTGTTTGTCAATAGGTTGGGACTGCACATGGTTCAACCAGGAGCAGCCATACCCGTATGGTCATCAGCAATACTGGGCACCACAGCAGCTCAGATATGTGAGTCCTCGTCTATCCAATCAACCTCTGATAGCTAGTTTATTGGATAGAACAGAAATAGACTGGAATGATATAGTACAGAGTTCCTGATATAGCAGTGGATCAGAACCATGCAGTATTATATAATCTAGAGTAGAGGCAGGGGTATATGATCTAGAGTAGAGGCAGGGGTATATGATCTAGAGTAGAGGCAGGGGTATATGATCTAGAGTAGAGGCAGGGGTATATGATCTAGAGTAGAGGCAGGGGTATATGATCTAGAGTAGAGGCAGGGGTATATGATCTAGAGCAGTGGTTTAGACCGCTAGGCCACACATTTCTGTGATATTTATTTGGCAGGATGAACCGTTCAATGGAGCAAACTACCAGTACCGCAGCAATGACTTTAACCATGAAGCATACAGAGAGTACAACAGACAGCTAAACTACAACAAACAGCTAGAATGCTACAGACAGGAAGCGTGCTACAGACAGGAAGCGTGCTACAGACAGGAAGCGTGCTACAGACAGGAAGCGTGCTACAGACAGGAAGCGTGCTACAGACAGGAAGCGTGCTACAGACAGGAAGCGTGCTACAGACAGGAAGCGTGCTACAGACAGGAAGCGTGCTACAGACAGGAAGCGTGCTACAGACAGGAAGCTTGCTACAGACAGGTAGTGGTACACACACAAACAGACATGCACATTGAATACCTGTCAGGGTTTCCATTAGCGGTAATAACTGGCTTTTGGGCAAAAAAAGAAAAGCCAATAAATAAAAATGCTACCGGCCAATTTTCCAGGAGTAGAAAACAAATCCCATTGCGAAAATGCATTTTAGCCTATTCATTGATTGAAATACCTGTCAATGTAGCATGAGAGCTGCTACAGCTCATCAAACAGCTTGTTTGTTGCTGCTGGAGTGAAACATGCTTTTATAAGCCCAATCATTGTGCAACAATTCTAAATGCAATTGCATGTTAAAACAGTTTTGATGGCCAAGATTATTTTATTTCTCAACTGGTAATTGAAGTGTACTTCCCATTCTCCATTCAAGTGCATAGGCAACTAGGCAGGCTTCACACCACTTTTCAATGAGCTGGAGGCAGTATGCATTTTTAAAACATATACTTAATTGTTTGAAACATGAACGTTTTACTACATTGAGGCATGTCTTACCTTGCTTCAAAGTAGCTTAGCCAAGGGGCCTCCCGAGTGGAGAGACCCATGAGGCTGCGCACAATTGGCCCAGCATCATCCGGGTTAGGGGAGGGTTTCGCCGGCCGGGACTTCCTTGTCCCATTTGCGCTCTAGCAACTCCTTGTGGCGGGCCGGGCGCCTAAAAGCAGACTTTGGTCGCCAGTTGGACGGTGTTTCCTCCGACACATTGGTGTGTCTGGCTTCCGGGTTAAGCGAGCGGTGCGGCTTGGAGGGGTCGTGTTTCGGAGGACACATAGCTCTCGACATTTGCCTCCAAGAGTCCGTAGGGAAGTTGAAGCGATGGGACAAGACTGTAACTACCAATTTGGCTATCACAAAAAAGGGGTAAAAGTAGCCAAAATCGAATCAAACTTCCAGGCAATTATTTTATAACGACTTCTATATTCCACTGAAACCAGTTAGCCTATTTATGTTTTATCGTTGTTGAATAGCCAAAAGACCAATCCTAGTCATATTAGCATCCCATGCTAGTTGTTGCATCCATCTCCCCTCTTCCTAAATTTCTAACAGATGTTTTAATCTCGGTCTCATGAAACCGCTCGCATGCGCAGTGCTCTTTTGACAAGTGTTTTGCCGCTAAATTGCAGTATTGTTTGAACATTAACACGTAGCCTACTGCCTTGAAATAATAGTTGATCGACATTTTAAGCTAAACGTTCTGGTCTGTTGCGCAAGCCTCATTGCTTTTTAATGTTGTTTTGGATGTATTCTAGGCCTACTGGTTGTATGAATTTCAGATTTATCGTCCCATAACTGTCCCAGAGTCTGTTTGGAATAGGCTATTTCTTTCTCGCACAGAACGACAAGCTGACCAATAGAGTAGGTTGCTGTTCCTTACTTGTCTTCTTGGCTGAGGAAAAGTACATGTGGACATCTTCAAATTCCGCATTGGAATTCGGTAAAGAGCACGTTGCATCCTCGAGTTGCATGTTCTGTTAAGAAAATATATATATATATATATATATATATATATATATATTTTTTTTTTTAACTTCACCTTTATTTAACTAGGCAAGTCATTTCTAGGCAAGTAATTTCCAATGATGGCCTACCTACGGGGTTAGCCCCTGGAGCAAATTGAATTACCATAATCTAAATGTGATTTGTCTTTCTGAGTACCGTGGGTGGACGCCCTAATCAGGTTACGCACCCAATGATTATGGGTCTGGTAAATTTCTTAAATGTCCGGTAAGTTAAAATGCTGCCTCTGCCACATTTTCCTAACTGAGACCGGTGTGTGTGCAAAACAGGTAAACGCTATAGACATGGTAGGATAGAGAGCATACCTGTGTACAGAGCTCTGAGAGGAAGTGCAGTCCAATCTAGCAGCACCACAAACAGTCTAACATGTTAAGTCTGCCAGTCAAGGTCTCTGTTGAACAGTATGAATGATGTATTCTATTCTCTCTCTCCCCCTATCTGTTCAGTGGCATCAGAGTTACCAAGACCAGGACTACTACGGCAACAAGAATCAGGGTTACCAAGACCAGGGCTATTATGGCAACAATAATCAGGGTTACCAAGACCAGGGCTACTATGGTAACAGGAACTACGCTTACGATAGTTACCATTACCATGGTTACTGTTAAACATCTAAAGAGAAGAGCAAAATCATCAGGTGGTTTTATTATACATGTTGTTATATTTCTTACATTTATAATTTTTATGCATAGTTGGGAAATATTGTCCCTCCACCAGGTGCCCAAGTGTCAAACATCAAGCAATGTTCGTATGGAGTTATCTTTTTCTGTAATACTGCTGGAACTTTATATCAGGGAGTGTTTACTTAGACATGTTCATAGCAGGGGGCTTAACATTTATACAGCAGTATTGTCTCAAAGCATCAACATTAAATCGCTGCTTTTTCGTTTAAGAAAATGTCTATTGTATTCATTTCATCATCTGGAACTGTTATCCGGTGCGGTAGCTGGAGTCTGATCGATTGCTTTTGTCTTCTCGGTCAGGCCGCACTAGTTGATAGAGCAGCACTGCACCCTTAGCTGAAGGACACAACTCCGACCACAGCGGGGAGATTTGGTTTAGCTGTAGCACCTCCTTCAAATTGCAAGACACGTTCAGAGAATCATTACACAAGGTGTTCATGTGTACTAAACGGTTTACAAACCATTTGTATGACATTGTTCAATGTCTATGTTTCAATGATGAAGGATCACTTCCCATAATGGTTTGTTCTGATGTGTTCTTAGACAGTACATTTTCTTTATGCACAGATTAGTTTCACAGATAACGGTAACTGTTTTGGCGCTCCTTACCTTTTGGCTCAAGAACATGATATCTGTAGACTCCTGGGCCTCGACTCCCCCCTGCCAGTAAAGCTCTTGAACTTCTGTGGAAGTCAACGAACAACTGGGGACAGACAACACAATATAGGAATTTTTAAATACTGCATGTCTTATCATTTTGTGGTCAGTTACCAAACATGGTCCTGATAATGAAGGGCTCTTTTCTATTATGTGAGTACCTGATGTAGAACTCTGCACTGGGTCTGCCTGCACTGGTGTGATTCAGAGCGATACCCATCAGTACCGGCTCACCCAGAGAACACAGAGGAACATTCACCTGCAGACAGTAAGGTCGTAATGAGATGAATGAAGATATACTTAATGAAAGAGAGCGAGAAAGAAAATGATAGATGGAGAGAGGGATGAAAGGAGACGTAAGCAGACTGTCCTTGACCACTCAGTCTCATGGCCAGCAGCTATGTTTCTTTATCTCACCTCGTCTCTGATCTCAGTGCACACAGAAGAGAACAGCTCTCTGACCACAGCCTCCTCCCTCCGCTGCAGCATCTCCACCCTGATCTTGTCCTCCTCATCGAGGCCTTCAAACACAGCCTGGGGGAAAGGGGGAGGAGGCAGTAAAGGTAATTAGACACTATAAGTACGTTTCCACAAGGCAAACAATGGAAATAGAATAGAGCTCCAGCACTTGATTTGAATAAGTGTCATAACTTCATCCAACCACCCTCACAAGTATGGCGATACAATACCACATTTCATACAGTATTGGTTTAACTTTCACCCTCTTTCTCCCCGTCTCACCTTTGGTTCGGGGTGCCCCCCAGGGATGTCCAGCAGGCCCCTTGCCTCCGCCACTTGCTGGCTCCTCCTGATCATCACCACCTGTCTGTCAACTGTACACAGGACCCCGCCCACCCCCAGCGGCTGGGCCAATAGTGCCAGAGGATCCCCAAACTCCACCTCCGCACGCTGGCGTAGCTCCCCTGCTCTCTGAGACCAGTTGGTGCCCAGGAAGTCCCTATAGCAGGTCAGGCCCAACCTCAGGGTCAAGATGGGAGTGGGCCCCTCACCCTTCCCACCCACATCTCTCTGTGGGCAAGGTTGAGCTTCTGCTGCACTGCTCCCCACAGCAGGATCTTGGTCTCTGCACCCTGGGGTGAATGTTTGTGTGCCTCTGATGTTACCCTCTCTCTGCTTATAGCTACTCAAATCGGTGTCATTATGCTGTCGTTCGCCCACGACTTCATCTTTTTTATCTCTTTGGTGTCTGAGCACCTCTGCTCTTCCAGAGTCAGCGTTCCCTTTTGTCTTGTGTAAGCCCTGTTCCTCCTGAATGCTCCACTGCCTTACATCTTGGTCTCCTGCTCCATTCATGCAGGGAGGCTGGGGTGTAGGTGGGCAGGAGGGCTGGGGTGTAGGTGGGCAGGAGGGCTGGGGTGTAGGTGGGCAGGAGGGCTGGGGTGAGGCCAGACTGAAAGAGTGCAGCCTGAATTTGTCCCCATTGAAAAGCCATGACTCTCTGGTCACCCTCTCTGCCCACACCTCCTCTATGTGACGCTCCAGTGCTGGCTCTGTCTGACGGTTAAACCTTGATGGATAGAGAGAGGGAAAGGGAGAGGACAATAGAGCCATTGTCTTTTGATAACTGGTTTTATAGTTAGTTGGTTGTTAGACGTAGTCTATGGATGGAATGTAGTGAATTATGACGTTACCTGGCAGAAAGCTCCACCTGCACCTGTGATTCTAGGAGACCTCCCCAGGTGGTGCAGTGCAACAGCAAAGAGACCTCAGGATCCATTCTGATTAGGCCTAATCAAATCGTAATCATATAAATCAGCTCCCATGTTTACTTAGAATAAAAATGATAATTTTCAAATTGAGGAAGGATAGGATAGTTTTACCTAGCACAATATTGTTTCACATTGTAAAACTTAGCCCTTCATCATCACTTGCAGTTCCATTACATTACACATAAGTTATTGGACGAAGGCATCTTCTGTAACAGGGTGTTTTGTTAAGAGCCACAATGCTTGGTCTGAACATTAACATGCATCTCTTGCGGTACGGTTTTTGGAAGCATAAGGACCTAATCTTTCGTATCAGCGAGAAATACTTTTATAAAAATTAAAGGTTAAATTGATACACACCTTTATAGGGTTAGTGTTCCCACAGGCCATATCTCCATGTTTACTGAAGACCAACCTGATCTCAGAGCAATTCGTACTATTCTGTACGCAAATCCGAGACGCTCCATTGAGTATGATATGTTACATTTCGTAGGCATGTATTAATTAGTGGATGTCCATCATCAATTTCGTATGATATGTTCCGAATTACAATTCGTATTATAAATTTACGTTACGAATTTGGTAAATGTATGTTGTGAATTTGCAAAACGTATGATATGTTACGAATTCTAGCTAGCATTAGCTAGGCATTATGGTTAAGGTTAGGGTTCGGGGAAAGGTTTGCTAACATGCTATGTATTTGCAAAGTAGCTAAAAAGTAGTAAGTAGTTGAAAAGTTGCTAAAGTTTTCCATGATGAGATTCTAACTCGCAACCTCAAATCAAATTTTATTGGTCCATAAGTGTTTAGCATTGGGTTACTAGACGTTTGCGTTATACGCCCACCCATCCACCCCAATCATCTTTCTTATCACACTAATTTGGGTGTCCCGGATTTACATTTACTATTTTACGTCTAGTCTATGAGACCAGGCTGGGAAGACAGAGGGGCCACATGTACTAAATAGTGATCTAGCATGCTCCAAACACCTGTGTGTGTAACGGTAGAAAGCTGTCAGAAGAATACTGTCAGCTGCAACTGTTATAAAGCTGTTAAAACAGTGTACAGTATGTGTATATTTTGTATTTGTTAAATAATTTATGTGATTTGAAAGTAGAGGGCTTAATGTTTCTAGAGCCGTATTGTAATTGAGAATTGATTCACGTTTTAGATGCAGTTTCGGTTTTAATGCACAGAGTCTAGCTCTGAAAATAACCTATAAGGTTCTTGGACCTTAAGGAGAAACGTTACATCCCTTAAGTGTACATCTTGGGCTAGTAGTTAGCTTATCGCTAAAATTCGTTTAACCGTTTGAACCCAGCCCCTTGTTCTGACACGCTAATTAAATATCAATGACTTTATAAATGACACAAATATAGCTATAGTTTGAAAGATTGATCCTTACCTATAGCTTCCCTCCACTGCTATAACATAAACAAGTCAAGCCTTAACAACGAACATGTAGATTACTTGTATGGAGTGGACGCTGACTGGACCAAAGCCTCGAGCGTCACAAGTCATAAACATGTTAAACAATTGGCGCTGAGAGACAGAAATGCAAAGATACTAGTTACTAACCCTGTCTGGCAAATATGTGGTCTTAAAAGTCCAGGAAGTGGTTTGGGGGAAGGGTCATAACAATCAGGTCAGCACCGCCCACTTCCACAGCTGATTGGAGGAGGCGTGAGTACAGAAAGTAAACTGTTGTGTATGCATTGATGAGTAAAATACTATTTTTGGATGTTGAAGAAAAACTAAAAAGTGTGTGAAATGCGTTACATGTGAGTATTTGCTGTTGTTAGCCAGAAGAAAAACAATCCACTTTTGATGCATTTTCTTGTAGAGAATAGAAAGGTATGGAAGGGTTAACCCCAAAACCTGCTGTAGTGTGTGGTTGTGTTCAGTGTGGAATAAACGTTTTGAAAAGGAGTTCAACTGGGTGCTAGCGTCTGAATGTGTCCAATAGAAACTATAGTTTCCGTTTGGAGTAAACGCAACAGACTAAACGTTTTGCAACATAACGGCGTAATGATTACACCCCAGCACTCTGCCAGAGACAATTTTATGTAACAACCCCCAGTATATTTGTTATGAAGTGAAGAAAGCGCAATATTTCGGTACGTCTATGCTTCTCTACCCTTGCAATTCAACATTACTTTCTCTGTCTTTTGTTCAAATACTTGTGTGTTTTGCCACGTGAAATCATAGGTCAAACGCTTAGCCCATGTATCTTTATTCGAGTTAGCTAGCAAGCTCATACAAGTTTATAGCCACAGCTGCAATACTGAACAATAACTTTTTGTTCAGTGTATATAGGTTTTTTAAAATGTCAAATCCACATCAATCCAAATGCCTCAGTATTTATATGCGGGAACACTTTCGATTGGAGAACCATCTAATGAGTGAAGATGTAGTTAATCTGAAACATTCTTATGAGAGTTTGAAAACAACATGTATTTAGTTTAGCAAAGTATATACAATTCTGACTGTATATTTGACACAGCCAGATCAACAGTCGGGCAGTAGCATACATAATAGTATCATCTGACTAGTTTTGACACAGCCAGATCAACAGTCGTGGCAGTAGCATACATAATAGTATCATCTGACTAGTTTTGACACAGCCAGATCAACGGTCGAGGCAGTAGCATACATAATAATATCATCT
Source organism: Thymallus thymallus (assembly GCA_023634145.1). Taxonomy (NCBI): domain Eukaryota; kingdom Metazoa; phylum Chordata; class Actinopteri; order Salmoniformes; family Salmonidae; genus Thymallus; species Thymallus thymallus. Next base: position 24,445,506 of record CM042384.1, on the reverse strand, counting down.
GACTGTAGATTTGACACAGCCAGATCAACAGTCGGGGCAGTAGCATACATAATAATATCATCTGACTGTAGATTTGACACGCCAGATCAACAGTCGGGGCAGTAGCATACATAATAGTATCATCTGACTAGATTAACTTGACCATTTCAATTACAATGGCCTGAGTTCTGTCACTAAGATAATCATGAAACCATGAACAGGCGTCAGAGCTGAGGCCTATCGAGGACAACTTATTCAATAAAATTGCATGATCAATAGTATCAAAAGCTTTTGACGGGTCCACAAAAAAAGCAGCACTTTTAATTGTAGTGTCTAAAGCATTGACAAGATCATTAGCAACTAAAGTTGTTGCTGTAATAGTGCTATGCCCAGGTCTAAACCCTGATTGGTTTAAATTCAAAATACATTTATCAGATAAAAAAAGAGCAAAATTGTCAATATACTAAGGTTTCACGAATCTTAGCTAGACAAGGAAGCCTTGAAATGGGATAATAATTATTAAGATCACTACTATCCAGCCCTTATGGAGTGGCAGCACAAGAGCTGATTTCCATACTTTTGAAATATAATGTTAAATAAAAAATGTGGGTTATTGAGCCAACAATGATAGGCGCTGTACACTTAAGCTTACAGTGATCCAATTGGTTAGCCCCTGTGGATCTCTTGTTGTCTATTGCTAGCAAAGCATCCAGGACTTATTTTTCTGTAAATATCCTAAAAGAAAAGCTTTGACTATAATTTCTGTGATCATTCAGCAAGTTTCCCCTATCAGCATCCAGCCCAATATCATTATGAATAGGCTTAGAAGTTATTTTAAAGAGACAGAGCCCTGAAATCAATGATGGCATTTTTACCTCGTAATGAGGCCAGTGTCTGAATTAATTTTCTGTGACAGAGAGGAGGAAGTAGAACCCTTCAGGGATTTGACTATTTTCCAGAATTTTGCCAGGTTCCCATTACAATCCAAATGAGCGGTTACATAATAATCAAATGTAGCCTTTCTGATTTGTCTTACACAATGATTCCTCAGTTGTTAAAAGCTTGCCAGTCCGGGCCTGTGATCCCAGTACTGTGTGTTGTCATTCTGTTTAATGCTAGAGGCGTCACTACAGACAACCTGGTTCGAATCCAGACTGTATCACAACTGGCCGTGATTTGGAGTCCCATAGGGCGGCGCACAATTGGCCCAGTGTCGTCCAAGTTTGGCTGGTGTAGGCCGGCATTGTAAATAAGAATTTGTTCTTAACTGACTTGCCAAGTTAAAAAATAAATAAATATGTGCCTTCATTGTGTCTCATTGCAGAGCGTACAACCTTCTTGGTGTAAAACCTGATGCCTCACTGGAGCAAATAAAGAATGCATTTTTTGACAAATCAAAAAATGTACGACAATCTCCTAGCCTATCATTTTAAAAGTTGAAAAGGCACAGCTCAAGCAGCACGGGTTCAGGGTTTGTTGCATGATGGTTTATATTGCAGCATCTCTGTCCAACCACAAGGGTGCACTCTTACACATTAGTTTTCTACCTTCTTCCAACATTCCCACGGTGTTCATGTATAATATATTATATTTATTTTGGTGTTATGATGATCTCTGTGTTAACAGGGCTGTACAGTATGTTTACCAGTGTGTTGTGTGAGCAGTGCCGATTTTAGCATGTCAATCTTGGCCACTACACAACACAACACTAAACAATACATTAATTGCACTATAACGGTGACAAACAGTGCCCACAAAGTGTTAGGGCCTACATAAAGCTGTCCCAACTGCAGAGCTTTCTTTTCAGCACCATGGAGTCAGTCCTTACCACCTCTACACCTGGTTATCAGCAGAACCTTGTCTGGCAGTGAAAAAGTTCATTCAGCCTCATTTACTGACTTTAAAAAAAACATAGCTGATATGGCTGACTTGCTTAAACAAATGCGGTTTCTACTGATCATTGAGATGTACAAACTATGGCATAAGGGGACAACAAGCAGATAAGAGGCAATCCGTTAGCTCGCTCATTAATGTCTTAATCGAAATAAGTTGGACGTAGTCAATATAACTATTTGTTTAGCACTTTTGAAATGTACAGCGACAGAATTCAGAACATGGGTCGTTCTTACAGTATTCTCCCTGTACACCAAGTCAGAACCGTAGGATAAATAAAGGGGGCATATAAGCAGACAATGAAAGCTATTACAATATTCAATGATGACATAGGCTAAGTTATCTGGGGAAAAGGGACCAAATTATTAGGGTGAGGCACATGGGCTACTAACAGCTTACTACACAACATACACTTATTATTACTTTCTTAGCTACAGTATACATATCTCCCTGGCATATTATATCATTTATGCAGCAGCATACAATACATTTTTCAACTTACCTTGTGCTGTGCTCACTTGAACAGGAAGGTGTCTCGGCGGTCCTTCGTGGGCAAATGTTATCATCAAACTTTGTCATCAAAGTCTAGCATTCTCTGGATTTATGGTGCTTTCAAGACAACTGGGAACTCAGAAAAAAATAAGGTTGAATCATGACGTCAGTGATCTTCAGGTCGGAGCTCTAGAAAGAGGCCCGAGTTCCTGACTTGGAATTCTGAGTTGGATGACCATTCAAAACGTATTTTCCCAGTCGGAGCTGAGTTCCCAGTTGTCTTGAAATCACTGAAGTCTGAGATTTCCCAGTTCTGATTTTTCAGTTGTTTTGAACGTGGCAGAAGTCATGCTGGATTGACAGCATGACCAGTGTTGAAAGTTTATCATTTTAAGCTTTGAAAAGAGACCCAGACTTGGACCATACACCCACTCCACTGAATAGCAGGCTAGTGATCGCTTTTCAACGTGTGCAGTTAGCCACTGATTACTTTCAAACCACTCATTGTTGAATTTGCGATTTCCAAGTTGTTGAGTAATGTTTATGTCCAATGGCCGATGAGCACCGATACGTTTTATCTATAATTTCTCTTCATATGATAAGGATTGAAAAGGATGTGCCAGTAGATTGTCGACTTCATGATGATGACTGATAGCTTGCTAGCTATGATTTTGAAAGTATGATGTTGACATGATCAGTCCAATCATCAACATGATTTTACGTCATTTTATCTGTGGCAAATGACCTTGAGTCTACTTGGATGGGCACTTCTAATGTAACTCTATGACAGCACCCAAGGGGCTTGAAGTTTTGAGCTCTCCCCGTAGATTTTGCAGTGTCGTAGTGTCCCCATGAGTGACAGAACACTGAGCAAATCACAGCGCAACTAGAGAACATTGCCAACCCCTACACTCCGTATTTTCCGCTGGCTGCCCCACCACCACAGAAAGCACTGAGCTAGGCTGAAACACCTGCATTTTGGAACTGCCTTACTCAAGAAAGCAAAAATGTTTGTTTTATTAACTCAATGATTTTTTTTTTTTCCAAACTGATATGTGACACGTATTAATGCCAAAATAACATGCAAAACAGGTGCAAAATTTATATATTTTTTAGCTAAACAGGTGGGGCCCTGAATGATAGGTCGCCACTGTGTGTGAGTTGTATTATGTCAGTACATTACTTTTCTCCAGTTTGTAGCTACACACTAACACATTAGGTATCTGTCTGTCACAGGAGGTTGGTGACACCTTCATTTGGGAGAACGGGCTTGTGTTAATGACTGGAGCGTAATTAGTGGAATGGTATCAAATACATCAAAACGCATGGTTTCCAGGTGTTTGATGCCATTCCATTTGCTCCGTTCCAGCCGGTATTATGAGCCGTCCTCCCCTCAGCAGCCTCCTGTGCTGTCTGTGTGCATGTACTGTAGTAACCCTGGTTTGTCCTAGTCCTTATCCTGACTGCTCGAATGTAGTGTGCACACATCCATCTAGCACTGAGTGAAACAGCGGGAGCGTTCAACAGTGTGCTGGCGTCCAATGCTTTTTCATCACTAATCCTCACTGCCCCCTGTCTCTCTATCAGATGAACCCAGACAGTGACCTGTCTAACCCAGGGCTGCAAGGCCAGTTTGTGGAGCTGAACGAGGCCTACATGGTGCTGAGTAAGGTGTTCAGGAGAGAGTACCACCTGCGGCTACAGCACCCTTAGACCGGGGGACAGGCCTTCAGACCCACCTCCACACAACCCCAGGTACCTAAACACACACACACAGTTCAAACACAAATAGAAAAATAGTTGTATTCACCTTTTATTTATTTCTCTGCCTCCCTCTCGTTGTCTCCCTCTCTCTGTCTCCCTGTCTCAGGGCGGAGGCTCGTGATCAGTTCAAACTCTCTCAGCATCATCAGACCACGGGTGAGGAGTGGGGGAGAAAGAGGAACTTTAGAATAATTAGCTATCGTATGCTCATCATGGGACTGGGCATCAGCGCTCACGTTCTCTTCAGCTAACATCATGGGGAAAGATCAGACTGAAATTGATACTTGTACATATACTGTATGTATGTACACTCTCACAGTTAAATAAGTAATGCAGTAATTCTGTCACGTTCAAGGAAAGTAATCTGTCACTCGTAAACGAAATTCTGAATTCTGCCAAATATCTGTGCCAAAATGTCACAATTGCTTACTACTGCTTTTGCTATGTCGTTACTCATTCATAGTCTAGACTAAATAGTCTGTAAACTCAGATAACTGTCTGTCTGTCTGTAGGCACAGGTGCCACTGGCTCAGACCCAGGTTATGCTGTCATAGATCTGGTAATCTGTGTTTTTGCACGTTGACCTGGCAGCACTTTTATTGTTTGTAGAGATTCAACTTTTCCTTGTATGCCTTACATTTGTACTAGTACAGAATAACAAAACATGAATAATAAACAAAATGCCAATTCAACTGCCAACGATATTCCTCTGTGTGCTGCGTGTACGTCTGTGTTGTCTGACAGGTGTCTCTCTGTCTTCCGGTCACACGGAAAGTTGGAGTCTGTCTATAACAACTTCATGGACGAGAAGAACAGGGTCATCACACAGATCTACCCAACGAGTCCCAAGAGAGGGCAAGGTGTTTAAAAGAAGTTCTAAACATAATATTACATGTGCTATAACACTGTTCTAGTTACGGTAGTGGTAATTATCAACATTGCATGGAATATGTATTAATATGAATTGTTGGTGTGATATACCTGAGGCTGGAACTGATTGTATATTTCTATTTTGATTCACAGAGTTGCGGGGAAACAACATTTCAGGTTACACCAACAGAAAAACCACCCTAATCTGTGAGGGGTAAGGCTAGTTGAGAGCTCCTTGAACACAGTTATGCCTAACATTTTTAGAAGCATGAGACCAGAACCTTGACATTGTCTGATGTTTACGTTTGAACATTAGTCATGAGGATTAGGTTATTTTGTTTAAGTAACAAAAGCAGACAGAGAATCTCAGACAGAAACACACTGAGTTCCTGGAGAAATACAAAATCACTCGCAACAGTGGATAGATAGGACAAGTAGGAGTTGAGTAGAATAAGAGTACACCTTAAAACAAGGGGGAGTGAACGGTTGAATGAGAGCTATAGTTGTAGTTAACTTTCAAAAGTTGTTTTGTGGCAGATGTTGATGATGTGCACAGCTCACGTTTGCTTGGACCTCGAATATGAAGCTGGAAAAAAAGTGTGATACCTGGGCGAAACGGGAACAGTAATGGGGTACATGTCTTTGTCACAGTGAAGCCTCGCCCCACAGCCCTAATAGATTTCTCCAGAAGGAGAATACATTGTGGAGGTTTGGTCTGGTACCACAAGGCTATCAGCAGTGGGACATTGTCATTAGCAGCATATCCCTTCCTCTGGTGGATGGAACAAAGACTCCTGTTAGCCAGTTGCTAATTGGTTTGCATGCCAGTGACATTTCGTTTCCCCCATGGCGGTTCAGAGGCAGTCTCAACAAGGTTCGTCAGACTGTGTGAATTTTCCCACTAGAGATGAGGCATTCCAGATATAGTAAAACTTCAGTGTTGCGTAAAGTGAGTATATGGTTGCGTACTGTAAAGACTTTAATCAAAGGTAGAATCCCTTAATGACGTATAGGGGGTGCTCTGCGCAGCTGCCCTTGAACCAATGGGATTCAGTCATTGTGCCTCTGTGTGTCAATGATATTATGGAACTCTTGAAACCGCTACTGGGCCCAGGTTGGACCCAAATACAGTCATAGAAATATGCTGTTTGGGTCAGGAGTTTTTCCTGACAATGTTACCTACATGCAATATTTAGGGCCTACAGCTTTTCCTGGTTTTGTGATGAGGAACAACTCCCTAGATATAATATATCATTTCCTATTGAAAGGACATGGAATCAAGAGACATTTGAAAATTAAGTAATATTATGACTTAAATAAATGGTATTTAATTGTACACTTGTCTGATGTTGAAGAATTCATTTTAGGAATGTTAATTATACTATGGAAAGTACTGAAGTGCCAAGTGGGCAGATTCACATTTCTGAGATTAGAAATGTATTTCATATAATGCTGTGATGATGGCCAACTACACTTACCATAAGTCACAGATTGTGTTTCAGTGATGTTTAATGACAGCCTTAACTCTTTCTGGTGTCATATGGATTCATGCACTGATGAATAAGTGAACAAACACTGTTCCTCTGATCTCAACCAACAACATCCAATGTTTCATTTCGAGTTTGTTTCTCACCTGATTCCACTCTCACGTGTCCTGTCAGGTTTGGGAGTGAGGGGTTCTGAAAAACATGGGGTGCAGAGTGTGTTAATGACTCTATGGCGTCCTGTTGTTTCTTAAGCCCTTAGCTGGAACCACAGGAGATAACAGTTCCCTGCATACCGACATCCCCCATGTAGTGCACGAGTGCCCCCTCATAACCCAAACACAACACACTGACGGAGACTCTTCTGTCGATGTAAAGACAAACTGATGGGAGACAGGGTTCACTGTAAGGTCTGTGCTGCTGATCAAGCCTCTGACTGTGACCTAAATTAGTTGGGCAAATGTATTATTCTTTTCAAATAAATTATTAGTATCAATTCACTGGGTGTGATCAGTTATTGGTCGGTGTGTTTTATGTGTCTGAGAGCTTGGAGGTGGATTTGGGTGAATGATATAAAGAGATCTTAGTGCAATGTAATTATCCCCTTTATATGTAATGTGTTGCTGAGAAAGTGGAGGGGTAAATGATTGATTGACCTGCAGAATGACGAATTGAAGGGCGACGTTCACCTGCCTCCAGTGCGCGGGTGCGTCCATGTCATTTTGAAAAAGTTGGCAGTGCAACGGTTACGCGGAATTCGGTGTGCGTCGAGTGGAGTGTGCCTTTTAATTGCGATCTGAAGGGCAAAGGACATGAACAACCAATAATAACAAACCAAGAGACGCTGTCAAGGACTATTTTCTTTGTGGGCTGCTCTGGCACCATGAACTTCAATATATTGTTATCAAATAGGACAAAAGGATAAGTCGCGGCGGCACATTCAACGAAACGTCATCTAGGCTATTTATCAGAGTCACCGCTGTGGAAAGGCTACGCAGTGTCATGAAATGTGTGTTCGGCACCATAGCCTATGTGATTCAAGACATTCGTGTTGGATCGTAAAAAATGGATTTTTGTCCTTTTTAAAACGTTTTTAGAGACAAAGATACAATATCGCAAAATATCTTATCGGGACTATAAATGGACCTGTAGTCACGCCACTACTGACGCTCACCCACGGACCGTTTAATGGGTTTCTGGCCAACAATGGGCGAATGTAACCGGTTTACATACCCAAACCTCTGGTTTTGGAATATTGGGGGCCATCATTCAAAGTTCACACAACTCTCAGTAAAATAGATGCAACCAAACTATTGAATTGAAAGTGAATGACTGAGATGTATTAAATTAGGCTATTTGTCAATATGCAGGCATCCTATTTGTACGATTGATTGCCAAGAATGATTATGCCGATTGGTGGCGTTAGATTATAAATTGTTACATTGTAGCCAAATACATTGTGCAATTGTTTAATTCATTAAGTTACAATTTCAAGCCAATCATTGGAGTGTTAGTCTACTTATTTGCTATGGACGGCTTCATAATTCCTTATTTGTATAAATTAATACATTTCACGTTCATGCTTAACGAACCGCATGGGAATGCCACCCCGGCTGTCAATCAATAAAATGGAACCTAAGAACTACAGATGGAATATTGATTGAGTGGAGAGACAAGAAAAAAAGAAAAACACCAATTCATTGACTGAAAATCTGGCGTGGTTTTTGGAGTTCTGCACAATGGGGATTATGCTTCAAGTTATTCTAGGAATGTTTCAGTTCCTCTTGCTCTCCAGAATACCCACGTCCCATGCCAAGGTATGTCAGATAACTAACTACACTCTGGTAGACAATTGTCTGCATGGGAATCTGAGGAGTTTACATTTTTGTATTCCTTTGTCTGTATTATGCAACAAAACAACTGGTTTATTTGAAGGGAAAATAAAGATAAATACAGGAATTAAATGAATACAGTGACTTCAGTAGCAGAATAAAATGAATACAGTGACTTCAGTAGTAGAATAAAATAAATACAGTGACTTTAGTAGCAGAATAAAATGAATACAGTGACTTTAGTAGCAGTATAGCCTATTAATATACCCAATATAGTCTATAAATACAGGAATAACATGAATACAGTGACTTTAGTAGCAGTATAGCCTATTAATATACCCTTTATAGCCTATAAATACAGGAATAACATGAATACAGTGACTTTAGTACCAGTATAGCCTATGTTTTTCTAATATTTTCAACAGATCTTTGTGTGTTTGGAGCTTACCCCCACGGTCATTGACGCTCTGAGCTTACGAAGGTTTGCCGATTTCAGTGGTGCACCTCTCACTCTCTCCTACACTCATGTACCATGTTGACTAATGGTAGCCTGTATGGATAGGCACAATGGGGCAAATACTTTGTAGCACAAGGCAGATGTACTGTACAGGAGTGACATATGGGTATAGATCATTATTTGCCAACATAATAGTCTCCATAGACACACAACTCTTCACATGGCAGATTGGTTTTATTTATGTCTGGAGTCTTCATATCAAGAACATGTAGTGCCCTAAAGCTGCCCTGATTGAGCTGTGTGGTCGTGGGATCTATCAGGTTGGAGGTCCTGTTGCATTGGGGCCCACATCTATCTCTCTCTGACTCACTCACGCACGTATGCACACACACACACACACACAATGGCTTTTTCTACTCTTCCCTCTGGGGAAAGCTGGGTTAATGGTGGCAGTTAGAGGGTATAAGACTCTGATGTTGCAGCTGGCATTGTATGGGCTGCTGCAAGAGCTTGGCTGGTACTGTTTAGATGACATTTGTGTGTTTGAGAGAGAGCAAGTGTGTGTGTCAGAGAGGGACAGATAGTGAGAGTGTGCCAATGCCAGTGTTAGGCAGGATCAGCTGCAACCAGACTGGGGGGGGGGGTGGGATAGTAGTCTCCTCTGGGAAAAGCAGTACAAGGAACACACGTATGGGGTGACAGTATCAACTCCTTCTAGGGGACAGTCTGTGGAGCTATAGCCCACCCTACTCCTTCTAGGGGACAGTCTGTGGAGCTATAACCTGCCCTACTCCTTCTAGGGGACAGTCTGTGGAGCTATAACCCACCCTACTCATTTTAGGGGACAGTCTGTGGAGCTATAGCCCACCCTTCTCCTTCTAGGGGACTGTCTGTGGAGCTATAACCCACCCTACTCCTTCTAGGGGACAGTCTGTAGAGCTATAGCCCACCCTTCTCCTTCTAGGGGACAGTCTGTGGAGCTATAACCTGCCCTACTCCTTCTAGGGGACAGTCTGTGGAGCTATAGCCCACGCTTCTCCTTCTAGAGGACAGTCTGTGGAGCTATAACCTGCCCTACTCCTTCTAGGGGACAGTCTGTGGAGCTATAACCCACCCTACTCCTTCTAGGGGACAGTCTGTGGAGCTATAACCCACCCTACTCCTTCTAGAGGACAGTCTGTGGAGCTATAACCTGCCCTACTCCTTCTAGGGGACAGTCTGTGGAGCTATAACCTGCCCTACTCCTTCTAGGGGACAGTCTGTGGAGCTATAACCCACCCTACTCCTTCTAGGGGACAGTCTGTGGAGCTATAACCTGCCCTACTCCTTCTAGGGGACAGTCTGTGGAGCTATAGCCCACGCTTCTCCTTCTAGGGGACAGTCTGTGGAGCTATAACCCACCCTACTCCTTCTAGGGGACAGTCTGTGGAGCTATAACCTGCCCTACTCCTTCTAGGGGACAGTCTGTGGAGCTATAACCCACCCTACTCCTTCTAGGGGACTGTCTGTGGAGCTATAACCTGCCCTACTCCTTCTAGGGAACTGTCTGTGGAGCTATAACCCACCCTACTCCTTCTAGGGGAGAGTCTGTGGAGCTATAACCTGCCCTACTCCTTGGGAGGTTTTGTACTGATTGATTTGTGATATGAATTAAACACCAGTGTGATCTGACATGTTTCTTGTTGCTGAGACACTTGCACAGTATATGTGTTCACAAAATGGCCACACATACATCGGTGAACTTCGAATCAAACGGGGCCAAACCAGAAACTGTCGAGAGAGCACGGGGGCAGGGTGGGTGGTTGGGGCGGTTGAAAGGGGACAATTGGACAAAGTCTACATTCTCTCAGCAGTGGCCTTGGTCCACTCAGACCTTATAATAACATTGCGTGGGTTTGTGTGTGTGTGTGAGAGAGTGTTTGTGTGCGTAAACTACATATTACGTATTTTGTGTGTTATTCACCTGTCTAAGGTATTAGGTGTCAGTATAGAGAATGAGAGGGTACTAGGGGCTATGAGGTACTAGGGGCTGTAGGGTACTAGAGGCTGTAGGGTACTAGGGGCTGTGGGGTACTAGGGGCTATGAGGTACTAGGGGCTGTGGGGTACTAGGGGCTGTGGGGTACTAGAGGCTGTAGGGTACTAGGGGCTGTGGGGTACTAGGGGCTGTGGGGTACTAGGGGCTGTGGGGTACTAGGGGCTGTGGGGTACTAGGGGCTGTGGGGTACTAGGGGCTGTGAGGTACTAGGGGCTGTAGGGTACTAGGGGTTTTGAGGTACTAGGGGCTGTAGGGTACTAGGGGCTATGGAGTACTAGGAGCTGTGAGGTATTCAGGGAGGTAGGGTACTAGGGGTTGTGGGGTACTAGGGGCTGTAGGGTACTAGGGGCTATGGGCTACTAGGGGCTGTGAGATATTCGTGGATGTAGGGTACTAGGGACTGTGGGGTACTAGGAGCTGTAGGGTACTAGGAGCTATGAGGTACTAGGGGCTATGGGGTACTAGGGGATGTGGGTACCAGGGGCTATGGGGTACTAGGGGCTGTGAGGTATTCGTTGATGTAGGGTACTAGGGACTGTGGGGTACTAGAAGCTGTGGGATAGATAGATAGATAGATAGATAGGTACTTTATTGATCCCGAGGGGAAATTTCTTTGTCAAGGAGCTACGAAAAAACACAGGACAGGTGCAAAATGTCAGAATGAAAATACACAAAAGACAGATGAATGATACATGATACATAGAGCGGCAGTATGAAAAATAATAAAAATACAAGAAGTCTGGAGTGCAAAAAAGCTATAAAAAGACATTGCATAGTATGGGTGGATGGCTAAATATGTACACTATACATTGTTACAGAGTGTTAGGTGAAAAACAAAAAAGGATCCAAATATTGAAAATTGATATAGATAAATAAGGAGTATTTGCATGGTTAACTATACTATACAGGTCGATGGCAGTTCTGTAGGGTACTAGGTTCTGTAGGGTACTAGGGGCTATGAGGTACTTGGTTATGTAGGGTACTAGGGTCTATGAGGTACTAGGGTCTATGAGGTACTAGGGGCTATAGGGTACTAGGGGCTATGAGGTACTAGCGGCTATGAGGTACTAGCGGCTATGAGGTACTAGCGGCTATGAGGTACTAGGGGCCCTCACTGTAAATAAGGTTAAAAACATGCAGGGATTTCCCACCTGACACACCTCTTCTTCTGCCACTCCTTTTCCAGCTAGCCCACTGGAGACCTGCGGACACCACCCCCAAATCTAGAGAAGGTACTCCCCCTGTGATAATCACACCAGCATATAAGGATGATGATGAGTAACTGTGTGTGTAGAAATAACAGATTCATAAAGTGAGAAGGAATATATTATGACTAGATTTGTCAATTGTTAGTGACCTTGTCAAACGTATGCATCTGAAATCTCTCGCTCTCCCTCCCTCCAGTGCGTCGGTGGTTGGAGGTGTACTCTCGAAGTGGTTGTGAGCCCAGGGATAACCTGGTGGAGGTGTGGCGGGAGTTGCCAGGGGAGACACATCACCTCTTCGTGCCCTCTTGTGTGTCGGTCCGCCGCTGTGGTGGGTGCTGCTCCGACGAGGCACTGGAGTGTGTGCCCTCACTCACACAAACTATCACCATGGAGGTACACACACAAACTATCACCATGGAGGTACACTCACACACTATCACCATGGAGACACATACACAAACTATCACCATGGAGGTACACTCACACACTATCACCATGGAGACATACACACAAACTATCACCATGGAGACGCATACACAAACTATCACCATGGAGACACACACACACAAACTATCACCATGGAGGTACACTCACACAGAATGATTTGCAACTGTAGTTTGTGTCTTTGTCCTATGCAGCTAATGAAGACCTCCTTTATGAAGCATGAGCTCATCGAGCTGGACTTTGTTGAGCACAGCCAGTGTGAGTGCAGGTGAGCACACACACACACACACACACACACACACACACACACACACACACGGTCTATGCATGACTGTATTCTCTCAGTGTGTGTCCTCAAATAATCTGCCCTCTCTCCCTGTAGACTAAAAGAGGGTCTTCAGTCAACCCCTACCAGGTACAGTACTGTATGTATGTGGCTGTCTGTGTACATTTGTGTTTGTTTGTCTCTGTGTGTGTCGGAGAGTGTTTGTCAGTGTGTGTGTGTCTGTCTGTTAGTGTCTGTCTGTTAGTGTGTGTGTGTTAGTGTGTGTGTGTCTATTAGTGTCTGTTAGTGTGTGTCTGTGTTTGGGTTTCTGTGTACCTCTGTCTGTACCACAGTGAGTTAGCGTCTTTGTGATGCTTGAGCGCTAGCCTAATGTCCCATGGGACAGTTCACATGCCACTGTCTCCATAGAGATGTGTTAGCCTTTGTGCTTAGTGAATGCTCTGAGAGGGATTACTAAAGCAGATGGATGTTTCTATGTCTATTTAACATTATTATTACACAATGTTATTTTATAGTATTTCTGAGAAGACGCTAAGGTAAGGCGTTTGACCATACAGAGGGAAGGCTACTTTGTCTCTGTCACATGTTTGGAAGCCCCCAGGCCACCCCCGACCCTGTGGCAGAGTGACTAGCTGGCCTTAGACCAACAGAGCTGGACAGAGGTCAAGGCTCATTGAGAGAGAGAAAGTTAGAGAAGGAGTGAGAAGAGGGGGATTGAGGGAAAGAGTGAAAAGAGGTAGAGTGAAAGCTTGAAAGGGAGGCAGAGGCAGACATTTTATTTTCTAATAAGGCTGTTGGACTCTAAGGGAATCCCCCAAAAATTGAATTAGAGGCATTTAACTCAACTAGTCTATAATGTATCTACTTAGATTTTGATTTGCTATTGTGATGAATTGTTGTTTGACACAGATGTCTCTGACTAACAGGCCTCCAAAGCCTCCTAGGAAAGGCAGGAAAAGGGAGAGAGGAAAATCCAAACGAAAGAAAAGTGGAACTATCAAAACTGTGTAAGTTCAACTAAACATGCTAAATTAAGCCCTGAGTTGTTGCTTCTTTCTCCATTTACATAAATAAAGCTTTATGCACAAGTCTAAGCAAGTGTCTGTTTCTCTGTGGGTACGCACACATAATTCCCAGAAAATCACTCCACCCAGAGAGCTGAAAGAGTGAATTCAGCCCTTCTTCTTTTTCATCAATTCTCCACCCATCATGCCGCTGTCAGTTATTTCCTCTTATAGGGGTCAGAGTTCACTCAGTGAATCCATCACTCAGATCAGACCCCATTGAGTTATTGGCAGGTGTGTAATCTGCCTAATTTTATGCCAATTTGGTGACTAATTATCTCTGTGACAACCCAGCCAACACCTCCTGTCTCTCTCTCTCTCTCTCTCTCTCTCTCTCTCTCTCTCTCTCTCTCTCTCTCTCTCTCTCTCTCTCTCTCTCTCGCTCTCTCTCTCTCTCTCTCTCTCTCTCTCTGGTAACCCAGCCACCACCTCCTCCCTACCTCTCGGTGCCAGCCCAGCCATGACCACTCAGTCAGTCAGGCCCACACAAAGATGGCTTCTCTGTCTCTGCTTCATTAATTAAATCACTTCATTAAACAAGTCCATTAGCCTCCCAGACAGGCCAGGGTGAGTTAACTCAGCCATGGATGGTCTCACTTAGACAGAAACAGACTGAGGTTAACTCCCTAATGGGAGTCCCAGACAATGGCACATTAAAGGGCCTCTCAGACAAAGGGAAGTCTACTGCAACGAGCACAGGGACAGCTTTATTCCTGTTTAATGCTATGTGGAACATCAGGTTTGAAAGCCACTGGTGTCTGTTTAAAGGTGCTGTATTTATTCTATGCATAAATTAAGTAACTATTCTCTTTACCACCCCAGACCCCCCTCTCCTCCCCCCACTACCCCCTCTCCTCCCCCCACAACGCCCTTTCCTCCCCCCACTACGCCATCTCCTCCCCCCACCACTCCGTCTCCCTTGCCAGGCCCTCGATGTACCCCCTGTCCTGGGAGGAAGTGGACACTCGATTTGCATTCGTGTTGGTGCCGCTGCAACGTGACCGCAGAGAGCTGCAGTCTGAAAGGGAGAAGACTCAACCAGCACCTCTGCAGGTCAGTGTCCAGTGACAGCAAACCACCATCAGAACCAGAGCCATAGAAGGAGAGCTCGGACCACTACCACAGATAAAGTACCAACCGTGACTATGCATCACAACCACAACCCGACATTACGCATTTAATCAATCTGATCTGAACTCTCTCTCTTGTTTCATTTTTGTTTTAGATGCGAGGTCAGGAGGCGGTGATGCTCTTTCTCTCTCTCTGTCTCTCTGCTGGTTCCAAACTCACTCTCATCCATGCTCAGCATTAATATGGGTAACAAAAGAGGAGTGGGGGATGTACCCCTAACTATCCCCTTCATTGTCCTCCTGAAACACCAAGTCAGTGCAGTATTACAACGTAAATATATGTACATGTGCACCAACTGTGTCTAGATCTGTATCTGTATATGTGCAGTCAGTCAGTCAGTCTCATCATCACACAGCTTCTTCAGGCGCTTAGCTGCTATCGTCCAGTCAACATGTATGTAACGCTCTCTCCTTCACAAGGGTAAATGATTAGACCAAATGTAAAGCACAGTTTAGATGTCCCGTAACATGAGGGCGATGTGAGGCAGTGGGTCGCCAGGACGTTAGTTGTGGACCAGCCAGAATTACACTCACACCTCCGATGATGTATGGGACATTGGAACGTTGGGACTTGGGACATGAAGAGGATTTCGAGACTGATCACAGATCAGATGTAACAGACATGTTCCTGTTGTGTTTTGTTGTCTTCTTCATAGACACGGTGGGTCAGTCTTGCCCATGAACTGCTTTTGGACTGTTTCGCAAAAGACAATGGCAGCAGTGACTTTGATCCTGATATTCATACACGTGTTATATTTTTTGTACAGGGAGACTCCGATAGGAGAATGATTCCAGGGTCAAGTCATTAAAGTGCAGTAAGAATCTAGAATAGTGAACGGACACATATGCACACATGTACAAACACACACACACACACACACACACACACACACATACCAGCTATGTGTTGTGTGTTTAAAGCTGTCAGGCTGCACCGACATGGATCTCTAACTAAGTGAGTTGAATAGCTGCATACACTGTATCTGTGTGGTTCACACGCTGAATGGCACAGATGGGCTACCCTGCCGCCGTTAGTCTCTCATTCACAGCGTATGGTCACAGGCTGGATCACTGAGGGGTTTTCTGTCATTTGTTTGATTTGGTTTTTGTCTCCATCTCTCCGCTCTGGAGTGAAAGAGCTGTTCACGCCGACGGGGCAGTGAGGGGAATGACAATGATGAGGCCTGGCTATGGTCCAAGGGTTCACACACACACACACACACACACACACACACACACACACACACACACACACTTCGGATTAGAAATAAATGCGATATAAAGAGTCTCTAAATAAGTCCAAATATTTTTTTCTACTTCATTTTCTTTGTATAATTTGTTATATTTTGGTGTAATTTTGTCCAGTTGATTTAATAGATGTTGTATATTGTGGAATGTTTCTTTGTATGTTTTTGGTTGGCCTTAATCCGTCTACACAAAGAGTCCCTCTGGGTGGCCGACTAATACCACTATGTAGACATGAGGCATCTAAACTTATTGCCACCTGTTTAGAATTTTAAATAGGGAGAGAGTTCTCAATGGCCACAAAATAGGACACAATATACATTGGGGGCCAAAAGTTTGGAATATTACTAATTCAAGGGTTTTTCTTTATTTGCACTATTTTTTACATTGTAGAATGAAAGTGAAGACATCAAAACTATGACATAACACATATGGAATCATGTAGTAACCAAAAAAGTATCATTTTTATTTGAGATTCTTCAAAGTAGCCACCTTTTGCCTTGACGACAGCTTTGCACACTCATGGCATTCTCTCAACCAGCTTCATGAGGACCGCCACGACCGCCACAGGAATGGAAGACCTAGAAATACCTCTGCTAAAGAGGATAAGTTTATTAGAGTTACCAGCCTCAGATTGCATCCCAAATAAATGCTTCACAGAGTTCAAGTAACAGACACATCTCAACATCAACTGTTCAGAGGAGACTGCATGAATCAGGCCTTCATGGTCAAAATGTTGCAAAGAAACCACTACTAAAGGACAACAATAAGAAGAAGAGACTTGCTGGACCAAGAAACATGAGCAATGGACATTAGACTGGTGGAAATTTTTCCTTTGGTCTGGAGTCCAAATTTGATATTTTTGGTTCCAACTTCAACCAAATGTAGATAGTTTGGGATGAGTCGGACCGCAGTGAAGGAAAAGCAGTCAACAAGTGCTCAGCATATGTGGGAACTCCTTCAAGATGGAAAATAATTCCAGCTGGTTGAGAGAATGCCAAGTGTGTGCAAAGCTGTCATCAAGGCAAAGGGTGGCTACTTTGAAGAATCTCAAATATAAAATATATTTTGATTTGTTTAACACTTTTTTTGGTTACTACATGATTCCATATGTGTTATGTCATAGTTCTGATGTCTTCACTTTTATTCTACAATGTAAAAAATTGTGCAAATAAAGAAAAACCCTTGAATGAGTAATATTCCAAACGTTTGGCCCCCAGTGTACATTCTAATGTGTAACAAAAATAATCACCAGAGAAATGTTGTCTAGCAAATACCCATAAACATTTTAATTAACAGCATTATATGGTGGGATGGGTATCTGGAACATAACGGATGTATTTACTGAAGAATCTCCTACCCCCCATATAGCATGTCATGGGTGAAACCTGATTCGGTCCATGACTGTGGTCCATGACTGTGTCAGAATCTATCAGTGTTTGAACAGCTTGTCCATAAGCATGGTAAGCTACAGTTACATTTACGGGTCTATTTACTTTGGGAAACCATCAAGCTGAATCAGGGAGGCGGGCTCTCTGTCTGTGTGTGATGCTTAGAGCTGTGGGGTAAGGATACAGCTACAATATTGGTTATAACCCCATTCAACACTGAATATAGTTATTTCGCAACAGTGTTCAAGCTTCCAATCTCTACCTCTTCTTAGCAGTTCTAGAACCCCCCAAATGTAATTCCTGAGCCTGTGTCACATTCCAAATGTTATTCAACTGACACTCCTTGTATATTGTCCTTTTATTTCGAACTCAGTCTGAAAAGTCTATTTTCGCTAAGCAACAAGAATGTTCTCTGATTCAGAGACTGAGATGAGCATTTTAACTGAAGTTGTAGCAGATTCCTCTCTGAACTCTGCCTGTTAACAGATATATGTGAAAAGTGGGTTTGAATTCAGGCTCTGAGGTAGGCCCTGTGAGGGCAGTCAGACCAGACACTGTTTGCCTCCCCTCCCCTCCCTATAGCTGGAAGCATCTGTGATCTCTCCTCCGAATGGTGGCCAATAAATGCCATCCCAAAACCCCCGTAGTATATTTCGCAAAGCGTCATTGTCGAGCGGTGTGTTGGTCCACAGGAAACTTGCCAGTTACAGAAAGACATTTGGAGAAGGGACTATATGCTCCATTCATGTAGTAGTAGTATATCTCCCATGTCCATGACACATCCAATTTGAATGTGCTGGTTGCTCCTCTTGTCTGCACGCACCTAGTCTTCCCTCAGCCACTGTGTTGTAGACCAATGAGTTTGACAAAGCGACTCTAGGACATACCCTATATACTGTACACTGTCCAGGTTCTAGCTCCCACTGTCTTATACTCAGCTATAGCAGGCAGACCCTGACTAAAAGTGCATAACAATATCTTATAATGTCTTATAACCAACCACCATCTTGTGTATGATATAGAGCATACTTTAGAATGTCTTGTAATTCATTCCAACTATACTCCCATGTTACTGACTCTACAAATGCATTGTAATGTGTATAACACGGATACTATTTTTGCTGCTACACCATTTGTGCCCTATCTGATATAAGTGTGCAACTGTCTGTACCGTATAGTTTTGTGTCAGAGTAGGCCTATATTATGTCTGATTAATCAATTCGATGTCTATGTAAACAATGTGTACTGTCCTATTGAAGATGTTAATACTACCAGGAAATGTTAAACAAAACAACCATGATACAATGTTCCAGATATTATTAAAGGAAACGTCTTATTTTTCGTAAAATGTTTTGTTATTGGTAGTCTCTCCGATGCTTCCAATGCCCTTCCTGTAATCTTTTTGATGTCATCCCTCTTTAGCCTCCCTCCCTCCCTCCCTCCCTCCCTCCCTCCCTCCCTCCCTCCCTCCCTCCCTCTTCTCCATTCCTCTCTTCTTTCTCATCTATCTGAATGGTAATGAAAGATAAACAGGCTGATGATTAGTGTGATACCCTGGGAGTGAGGGATGGAGGGATAGAGAGTGTGTGAATGACGTGATATGAGAAATAATATTGTCTCTCCTCCTCCTCTT